>JAVCKT010028336.1:0-33549 GCA_032273925.1 Rhynchotus rufescens
ACTGGAATCCATGGAAAGCCTCGACACTGTTCAGTGAACCAGGGAACAGGTCATAGGAGCCTCTGCATTGCCCCAGCAGGAAAGGCGCCGGCTGCTGCAGTGCCCACGCGGCTGAGACCTGACCTTTATAAGGGCATCTGGTATGGCAAATGCTAAATAGCAACAGTGATTTTGCATCATCTACCTGTTGAGATAGCCCCAAGCACTAATTATAATACATAAATTAGCAATCAACTTTAATTGCCTCCTTTTCAACCTTTCATCCAAGATTCTCATAGCACAGGTTTACAAAACACAGTCTCTATCCTGCAAGCTGCTCCATACGCAGAGTCTAATTCCCGTGCAAAAAATCACTACAATCAGTTGGCCCTGCGAGAAAAATCTCCGGGCAGGGGCTGGCTCTGCTGCTCCCCTCTGCTTCTCCTGTTACTAAGCTAGACTACCTGGCACTGAAGCTCAGCAGGACGTTTGCTGAGTGTGGTAGTGACCTCAGTTGCTGGCTCATCCGGCTGCTCTCACCACGAGGTTTCAGTGTGAGGGCTGCTGGGCTCAAGTCTCTGCATTTGGGAGCTGAATGGCAGCAGGCAGATTCTGCTGCTTCCTTCACTGCAAAGCATCCAGGTAGCTCACACCTCCACAGGTCATGCTGGAGGCTTTTAATTCACAATTGACTTTCAATTCACAATTTGGGATGGCGTAATCGAAATATTTCCTCGATCTTTCTAAATGCCATGTCTCTGCAGAAGGAAGCTCATTATGGCAAGAAAGAAGCCCTGGGTCTCAGATCAGGAGACAGGAGCCTGGGTAGCACAAGTCACTGCAGAGTCATTTTCCATAGTGCTGTTAATGCCCTTCACTAGCCAGAACTGAAGTCCAGAAGCCAAAGGCAGACAGCTGGCACACAAATGTCAATTCGGCTTTTCCCTGAGGTATGAAAAATACTGAGATTCTTTCTGGTAATTTATTATTATTGTTAGCTTTCGGAAAGCTGCCACTATGCTCAAAGTGCTTTCAGACCTCCCTTTTACAGAGCAGTTTGTAGATATTTACTTGCTTAAACAGTACATCTAGAGCAGGAATGGAGCACAACTAAATGTGGTCAGAAAACATTACAGAGGAGCTACACACAACCCACAGTTCTTGCAGACCAGTAAGAAATGAGAGGTTCAGGTAAAACATTTGTGTAGGATTGTCTGAAGTTTCAAATGTTAATCTAAATCTAGTAAAAACATCAAAGTGTTTTCATAAGAGTCACCCAAAGCAGTCCTATGCATTGCAGATGGCACTGAGAGGCAGATCCAGCTCCTAACAAAAATGTTGCAGGAACACTAGGAGCCAGGAATAATTCTGGTAATTTCTTCTTCAAGTCATATCAATTTTTAACATGAGTCATCAAAACATTTACTCCCAACTCTCTCAAAATTATTTCTGGGATACAAAGAATAAAAATTTTTTAAAAGGCCCAAATTAGATAGAATTGCCTCAAGAGGTGAAAACAATCTGCTTCAGCCCTGCCAGAAGGTATTTGCCCAGCCTCATGGGCTGGAGTGCCTGCTTCGCTCCTCACTCTTGCTCTCTTTGCCACACCAATTGATGTCAAGTGTGAACCATGAGATAGTTTGGGAAAGCAGCAAACAAGCTGTAAACAAGCAGCCGAGGTAGAGGTAAATGTTTTATTGCTGGCATCTTGCATCAGACTCGCCCGTTTTAAACTGCATTGCACAGCTACACTATGCATTGATTTATAGTGTTTATGGCAACCAGCATTAGATGACTGTACAGTGTAAAAGAATGTCAGCCCTGCATTACAATCGCTGTGTCTCGCCCCATCTGTGTGATTTACAGGGAAACACGTTCTGTCATCAGGCATTTCTTTTTCTTTTCAGGAAATCTGACTTCAGTTCTGTGTTAAATGATGATTGCTCACGGGCTGGAAAGGGTGAGCAATTGTGAGTGCAAGAGAAGCAGAAACCCTTGGGGCTTTTTAATTTTATTTTTAGTATAAAACAATTCTGCTTTTAGATGGATGTGCACAACTGGTAGGAGGAGAAGGAAACAAGGAACATGAGAGATGGAGTGGCTGAAATATAATGGGTATACTACATATTGTGCTTTACAGTTGATCAAAATGTAAAGATGAATAATCTGGAACCAAGAGGCAATGTTAATTTACAGCAGACAATGTTATTAATGTAGCTATATGCTCTCGTGCACAGGAGACATTGCTGATGATAAACTTCGGGTAAATCACAAAGACAGCATCGTTTGGATTATGAATTGGCACTCCAGCCCATTGGTTTTATGCTAATTTTAATGGCTTTACTCTGGGATTTGCTTTCGAAGTATTTTAAGGGTTGGGTCCAAAGTTCTGGGAGTTTGAATGACTAGAAGATCCAGTAAATTCTGTTTTTAATTGAATAAAATCTCTCTAGTAAAGTGGGAGCAAAGACTAGATGAAGAGGTTTTCTAGCAAGAAGGAAAGAGTTCCCCTTGCAAAAGGAAGCAGAAAAGCAGCTTGGAGTCACACCCCACAGCCAAGGGGCAAATTGCTTGTGAGCAAAGAGGTGCCCTTGGCTGCTTCAAAGCCCTGTGGGGAAGGGAGAGAACACAAAGAATTTGCATCCGTGAGCGGGTCTGCAACCTTTTACAGCCCGAGCTGGGCCTTTTCTTACACCCCTCTCCTTCCGTCTGTAAATGTACATAGAAGGGGCTGATCTGGCCCCAGAAACCTCCCGGGGCCTCTTTTTCACAGAGGAAGTTGAAGACCTGAGCAGAGCCGGCAGCTTCCAGAGGTTCTTTGAAAAGAAAATAAAAATAAAAAGGGTATAACTTGTCACTACAATGCCTAAGATAACACGCGGCATTTGCACAATAAACAGCCGCTGGGGACAGCTTCCCAGATAAATATTCCAAGTGTCTTAATTGACGAACACATCCCTTAAAGGAGGCAGAGAAGTGTCACTCCTTCTGCAGGTGAAACCAATTAAAGTTGCCTCTGTTACTATCACAAAAGAAAAGAAAAAAAACTTTCTGAGCCAGTTATTGCATTTCCTGAGGTGGACTGGGCCCTTTGAATGAAAAGCAAACAGGAAAAGTACACACAGTCTTAGAAAGCCTGTATTTTTAAACCAAGAACTGGCAAAAGCCAGTGCCTGCAGTAAAAGCCGTTCATTACCAACCTGAAGCACCACTGACCCTGAACCCCACAATGGCTGGATGCTCTCGATGCCTCTAGGAGCTCTAATTATCTGCTACGCTGCAAGCAAAAGCAGCTTAGGGTGATATTTAGTGAAGGCTCAGAAGAAATATTAAATAAGTTAATCCTGCATTCTTCAGATCCTCTTTAGCAAAGTATTATCTAGCATTTCACCAAAATCTGGTCTTTGGGCACAAAAAAAGGAAGATATTTAGAATTAGCCTCCCAGGTTGAGCCTCCAAGTCAAACATAAGTAACGTACAGAAAAAAAACAAACCATATGCACCAATCTATGTGCCTTGCTTCAAATTATAGTGTGTATTGCTTCAGTTTCTTGTGTGTTAATAGTGCCTAGTATGACATGCCTTCCTAGAAATAGGTAATAAAAGAAGCCATTGCTTTAGTTCATGTTTAGTTTCATCCCTTTTGCCATTCTTCCACAGCCTGCTTCTTCAAAGAGAGATTCAGGCTGAGATTTTCTAAATTTGAGAATGAGACTGGTCAGAGACGGCTTTCATACAAAACTGGGTGCCCTTCTGTCTTCTAGAGAAACACTGAAAATTCCCTCCCTAAAAATCTGGGGAAAATACCATAACCAGAGAAATGTCAGCTGCTTTACTGCTGCAGAATGGGTTAGAGAGCAGAAGGGACCTCAGCTGACTCACTAATTTGTTAGCAACTCCTTCCCCTGCCTCAATCTTTTGCCACGAGTCCTGTCAATAACTGGGGCAGAATAAAGGATTTTTTCCACCTATTGTTACCAAAAGCAAAAGTTAAACCTAAAAGAAAAAAAAGACTGACTTGTGTGAGCAACAGAAATCACTGGGAAATAAAATGCAGCTTGTTCATTCTGTAAAATACTTAGAGAACTACTGTTTAAAAACCTCCCAAGTGATACCCTGAACTCAGCCAGCCCTCACCTTTGAAATTTGTCTCCTTGGTACAGGATCACATTGAAAATGCAGTTTTCTTCAAGCAGGAAAAACAACAACAAAAGAAGTTTCTCAAGTAAGAGTTCCCCATTAGGAGAATACTTCTTTTCCCTTGGTCTTTAAGAAAATGCATTTCACTGCTTCCATTTATATTCATGTTGCAAGCATTAGATATGGGTAAAGATTTGATTCCTAGATGGCTGTTCCATAACCTATCAAGATAAATTTGCAAGTAATGTTTTCCCGGATAGACATCGAACAATTGCTGTTTATATTACAGTGGAATTAAATGGCTCTCAGTTGGAGATTCATCACACTTGATGTATTACGTACACAGTAAGAAAATCTGTTCTCCAGGGGACTTGGTTGTTTCAATTGACAAAATAAAGAAAAGAATCATAACTGGCTGCTTTGCACCAGGGCAAACAGGGCAAGGAGAAAAAAATGGCATTTGGCAGGAAGATGCCTAAATCACCTCACCATCGGATAAAAAAAGAATTGTCACTGTTAGTCTAATCCTGACAGCCTTTTCTTTCTGCCCTGCAATGGCTGCTTTAGCGTGCCTGTTTTTTAAGGAACATTCCTGTTACTGAAGGTGTAGCAGATGATCTGACAGCAACCTGGAGGGGACAACTTTGAAAGCTCCAGTGAGCTCTTCATTAGCTCTGCACTTTCCTGAATGAGAGGCAAGGAGACAGGCAGACACTTAAAACATAAAAGCCTTTAAAGGGCATGAAAAGCTTAATGACCTTTTTATAAGGCTGGCATATTTATTCTGTGTTTTATTTTCTTTCTTTTTTTTTTTCTTTTTTAAAGAAGATAAACAATAAATCATGTAGTTTGAGGCTGAGTTTCCAAGTCATCCCCCAAAGCTGACTTAGAAGCAGCAGCGTATCAACATTTCCTCATAATTAAAGATGTTATTTACAACAGGCAGGCTGGAACATATGAGTAAACACTGCTTTGTGGGCTTGGTTTGTTAGGAAAGGTCGGTCACACAAAGGGAAGAGTCATGGAGTTTGTCTGATTCTTAGGAGACCAAGGAAAGCTTGTACCATGTAGCCCTGCAATACAATTACATGATGTTACCAAGAGGCATTTTTTGCTTAACTTTGATAGTCTTTGACTCCCATTTGTAAAGGGTAGGCACCATTAACTTTGTCCTCTGGGTTGATTTAGTAATTTTTCAATCCATTTTACTCTTCTATACATACAATGGATGACTGCAAGGTAACTAATACAAGCTAGACCTATAATTCAACTGGAAAGAAAATGCAAATAGATCTAATTCACATTTATGCTAACAGCTGAACTGGTATTAGCCAGCCCCTTAAGTCACCGTGCATGATGTTCTGTAATATTAAAAAGATTTGTAATTCACACCCTACTGCTACCCTTGCACTGACATCTTTTTGCTGCAGGTTAGAGCACAACAATTTCAGTGATTCAACTAGCAGGTATATTGTTGCTGTACAGCTAGGAAGGACCTTGATGTGGAAAGGAGAAATCTCTTCTAATGACCCAGACAGAGAAGTGTGTCCAGGCAAGCTAATTGTCCATGCACTGCTTCTTAGCTTCAGTGTTTGCTAAAAAGAAATCGTGTGTCCATCTATCAGCTGGTTAATGTTTTGAGTAACTTGGCCAGAGATCAAGGTCAGAGAATGGGTCCCTTGTGACAGGGGATTGGTATTTTCTCAGGGCATGGTCTAATTAGCTCCTAAATCCCAGAGAGACCTCAAAGTATTATCTCCACAAATGTTGTGGCAACAAAAATTCCATGTTACCTGGAAACTTTCCAGCTCCTTTCAAAGTTGGATTATGCCAATCTGCTCTGTGCATTTGCTTGTGATGGGAATTTTACAGACTACAATCATTTGTGAGCATACAGCTGTTTCAGAGCCAGTGAGTGACTCATATACCCACTGGTTGTCCTCACTTTAAGGAATAAAGGGAAAAAAAAGGGACTGTGACAAAGTACCAAACTGATTGCTTAGAAAATCTAGCTGTACCCAATCAGTTGCTTTAAAATTAAAATTATTTTAAATAGTGAATGGATGATGTAGGAATTTTAATTTTGTTCAGTCAGAATCTTTTACTAGAGAAAATACAGATATTAAAAAATATCTGGAAGAAAAATAAAGAAAAACGCAGGATCTGATTTTACCATGTTTATTTCTCAGGAGTTTCACTGACACTAGTTCAGCTGGGCTAGAGTATGATCTGACCTACATATTTATGCGAAGGAATAAAACACTCCTTCTCACTGCATGTGCAATTTGGAGTCTACATATACAGGACATCAGTTCACCTGAATCAACCTAAACCTGGGATGTTTTCACCGACTGCAAATTACAACCTCTTAGAAGCAATGGGGAAGGAAAAGACGGAGAATTGGATCCCTCTGCACCATAATTCTTCACGCTGAGGCTCCTGGGGACGGTTCAGCAGTGTGCTCCTTGTGACAAAGATTGACTTCCATGGCATTAATCGTGAAAGTAAGCACTGGAGGACTGGCTTCTGTTGAATATGGGTTATTTTATAAATCTTAACACAGTGAGCTTTAAAAAATCCTTATGCTTTGTCAGAATTTTAGTCATTCCTGTCCTTCTGTAACTTGCATATAGAATATAAAGCTATATTTGTATTAAAAACAGAGGAATAATTTTGTGTATCTAATACTGCTTGCTGTTAATCTTATTAAAATGATTAGAAATGCTCTTATCTTCCCTCAAATGTGCTAAGCCACCAGGATGAGTTGCCGAGCTCACTTTATTCCTGTTGACTCACGAGATGAGCTGCACTTAGCTTTACACCTGCTTATCTCGATTCCAACAGCAGCTATCAAGGCCTCCGCCAGCTGCTTGCAGGGGAGCCTATGTCCGTTTTGTAGACACGGCAGCATGAAGAGGTTGGTTATATTAACATGTACAGGTAGTATCTGACTGCTTAGAGACTGGTGTTTTTTTCACATGGTCCATTGCATCCCCTTCTTTTTTTTTAAGGAGCTCCTGACTCCTGCTGCTCTACAGGGTACTGAGTTGTCGAGATCCTGCCAGCAGAACTACGAGGCAGAGCTACTGTCAAGCAACCCCACTGCGTGTGACAGCTCCTATTGCAAGCACCGAGCTCGCCACACTGACGTCTCACCTCTTCTTCACTTATTAATTTTAGTTCCTGCTGCTCGGCCCTGTACTTACAGAATCAGGAATACTGCTGTACAGTTTTCCTTAGAGCAATGCACTTTCATGTACTTTAATGCAACTTGGTTGCGTTTAGTGATGCTGCCGTTACTGCCACTGCCAATTCAATTCTCTGCAATGGTTCAGAGACCATGTTGGGTTTTTCATCCACAAGCCAGTGAAACTCCTCACCTGATGAGTGTGGGCAAGGAATAAAATTAAGCAGGTCCCTAGGTCTTTGCAGGGCTGATAGTGTTACAGAAGCTTCTATCTAAAAAAGCCCCACATCACTATTGAGGTATTAAAAATGGCATCACTTTGGGCGTGAAAGGAGAGTAACTATCTGACAGTGCACTCCATATGAGGAGGAGCAAAATTTGGTGGAGGGCTCTATGGCCAACTTCTGCCTCAAGGGAAGGGGTTATGGAATCTGTAATATCTCTATAAAACAAGCAGGACCTTAGTTTAATAAGGTTTCATCCAAACGACTTTAATACTAAACTGCATGGAATTCAATTTCCCTACCTCTGAAAGGTGAAAGACAAGCTGATGCTGCCAGGGATTTGAATTTATGGCTTCATGGCCTCAAAAGGTGAATTGTAGTAAGACCGCCCAGTGTCTAGATAATATCACATGGTTATCCAAGCAATTATCAAATAAAAAGGAGTTTGGATATAATCACAAAAAGGAGGAAAAGCCTAGATAATCACTACTACATACTATGCGCACACTTTAAAGCATGGAGCAGACACGGATGTTTAACAGAAAAAAAAAAGAAGGAGTAGAATTTGGCAGAGTAGCTGGAAAAAACAATTGAGAAAGGCAAAAGATCTGCTCAGTGATGGAAGAGGGCTGAAAATTGTGACTCCTTCCTATTACCAGTTGTCGTGTGTGCCTAGAGGTCACTTCTATATATAGGAACTCTCTATTATAATCTGTGGCTATCGATGCGGGGCCAGAGGGAAAGCTGCTGCAAATGACTCTGTTCCTGCCCGGGGACGTTGCCAAAGAGCCGCGGGGAAGGATGGACGGAGGCACGGCCGGCACTTCGCGTGGCAGAACCCTGTTCAAGCCCTTCCATCACGTGCAGGGGCAACGCTCCTTAAAGCGAGCAAGGCTCCTTAAAGTGAGCAAGGCTCCTTATAGCATGCATAGCTCCTTAAAGAGCCTGGTGATGCTGGCTGGGTTGATCCCAGACTCTTCTTGCTCCACTGTAAGCCCTGGATTATGCTCCGCTCATGTGCAATGAAACCGGATGACTTCTCAGAGCTTTCGCCCACCACGTAAGCCATGCAGAAACAATTACTGCTCGTCACAGAGTGTGGTGGCTTCTCTTCCAAGCTAATTAAGTGGGAGCATTTGCTGGGATTTGGTGCCTCAGTTTAAAACGGGAGGCTGGAGCTGAGCGGGGTATCTTTGCAATTTCCACGGCAGGCCATTTTTCTGCATGTAATCCATTACTATAAATCCGAACAATAATTTAGAGCAGTGCTAATCCTCCCCGGCATTGACCCTGAAGATCTTTACAGCAACACAAATGAGATCAAAGGACAAATGAAAGTCTCTTAATCCCTCTAAGTGTGAGTTCAACCTAATCTTGCATTTCTGTATTTTAATTCTCTCTAAATCTGTTTTTAACTTTGCTTAACATTTCTTATCCTTTTTCATGCCCTGATTTCCACAACTCTCCTCCCCACTAAAGAAAAGCACAAGCCTAGTGGTATATTCAAGCATTTCTCCACAGGGATGGCGTGCTTACTATGAAACACTCGCTTCTCATGCCAGCTATTGGAGTGGGAAGTTAGTGGAGAGGAGAAATAGATGTAGAAAGTGCAATGGGAGATTAAGACTGATGAATGAAGTACAGAGAGACTCCTTGGCATTAGCTATGACAGCTTTTCATATGCACAGTCTCTAAACAACAGCTTTGAAAACCTCTCAAAATAAGACCATCAGGGAGAGTGATTTCTTTTTACAGAAGAATTTACCTTGAACTGAAAAAAAAAAAAAATTATCAGGAGAGCCTGCCTAGCTCAACGGGCAGAAAGAAGTTATGTATTTATCATTTGTGACCTTGATTTTTCAAATATATTATTTTATCAGTGTGAGAAACTTGTTACTATCTTCTATCATGCAACTGCCTCTAAGAGCTTGTTAGGCCCATTATTTAAATAACTTGATAATGGTTAATACTGGTTATATACTGCTTAATACAAGCCTGAGCAAAATTGATGGAGCCCGTGGCAAATCTGACTTTTGACTTCAGTGGCTTTGCAATATGGTCTATGTGCTCCACACGAAGCACTGCAGAGTCTGAAGAACCGAGCTGAGCACGGGTGATCGCATACTTCTAGTTTTAAGCAGAGAATAAAACACTTGTATGGATCAGGCTGACATCTTCGTAAAACTTATCGTTCACTTAGGAAAATTTTTAAATTGAGGGGTAAGAGAATTAGGAGAGCTAAGTGTGAGAGTACTGAACTAGACCCTTCCTACTGAGACATTGCTACTGAGTGAACAACTCAGCGGGGTGTCTGAAACACTCAGTCCTTTTACACACTCATTTTGTGAGTACTCTTTGCTCCAGCAGTAGGAAGATGTGTGTATGCAGGTAGAAAAGTGCTTTGGCAATTTTGAGGTAAGTACCCTTCTATTTCTTTTCCTATGCTAACATGCTGCTTTCAACCTCTCATTACAAACAACTTACAAAGAACAGACTGGAGAGAAAACACAGCAACAACAACCCTCAAGCAAGAAGCCTGTCTTTGAGAAAACAAAAAGATACACTTCACTTGATGGATTCAGTCAGCAGAGCTCTATGGCTGCTGAGCTTCCACTCTCCAAAGACATCCCTATAAACAAAATGAGCTTGGGGCTCCTTGCTTGCCATGCTATGTCCTGCTCAGCTGAAATAAGAAAATATTCAGCAATCATGCTTTTCTTTGTAAAAGACCTAGCAGCCATTCTGCTCTTCATAGGTAGCAAAATAATCCTGCTGTGACTTGTTCAAGTGCACAGCTTTGGTGTGTTCAGCATCACCTGAGTTTTCGGCCTTGTTCATGTGTGATTTTGGGATGGTTAAGTGGCCACATATACTTTGTATCACAGAAAATCTCACAGGTTCTGGCTGTCTCATTCATGGAGTCTAACTTTTTAAATTTAGCAGTCACACAATGATACTCTGAAGCCATGCCAACATTTTTACGCTATCCAGATTTGTGTATTTTGGGGTAGGGAGGCTTTTCCCATTAAGCATTACTCTCTGCTAATGTGTAGTTAATAATATAATGGAAAAGCTTTTAAACTGCTCTAAGGATTAAACTGCTCATGGTTGTTTAACTGCTTGATTTCCTAATGGGTATAGTGTAGGATTTAATATTCTGCTCATTTACATTACTTATTTGTAGAAAAGAGGGAGACCTTTAATAGCTTGTACTAAAAACAACAGTAAATCATACTTGAGTGGATTGATTTCTGCACATATATTTTATGAAAGACATCGTGTCTTCACAAGCCATCATGTCCAACTACAACTGAATCCCTGCATGAAGATGAAGCATCTTAGCAGCATCTCAGTCCCTACCCAACCTGAGTTATAGAGGAGAAGCTACCACCTTGTCTCACATGAGGGCACATGACTTTTAATGTACCTCTGGCTCGAGTTTGATCACGGCACAGTCTTTTAGAAGATCTTGAGCAGAAAGAACAACCGTTCATGCTGCAGTTCAGCTAAATAGCTGTTCTATTTAGGAAGCACTGCAAATTTTTGCATAGCAAAAATGCATAAGTTGGCAGTGTTTATTAAAATGAACTTATTAAAATGCTAGTATTGATCTGTCATTTCACGTTACAGAACAACAGTGGTTTCACTGATGACAATGTTCCTCTAAGGCAGCTCAGAGGAGCAAACAGAATATGACAATTTGGTGGCATCACCTCTTGGAAAACATTGCCCAAAATAGACTTCTTTGACCCTCGTATTTACATTATGGCCGTTCTCTGTTCAGACAGTCCTGTTTGTAAGATGGAAGAGAATAAGCTTCAATGAAGGGATAATGGATTTACTTCCAAAATTATCTCAAGAAGTCTGGAGGGGATAGGGCATGAAAGATATAAGAAAAAGAAAGTTTGAATTTAGCATAAGTTTTATCACTCTATTCTTTTAACCATCACGTTGAGTCACCAACAAAGACCTGATTGAAGGATGACTGTGACAGACCTATCAATAATACCTTCCTCAGCTGAGAGAACACAGTATTCAAAAGGAAAAACAGATAACCTACAGTCACCAGATTCAGTATGTACAGTTATTCACTGGCAGAAATGCAACCCTAGTGTTCAGCTTGAGGACTTTTACCATATGCATTCTCTCCATAAAGTGCACCACAAACACTATTAGTACTCCAGGCCACATATCTGGTTTAGAAAAGGCCGCTTCTGTTGTCTGAATGGAAGTCGCAACGTAATATTACAGTCACACACCAAGCACTCTCATTAACTGAACGGCTAATACAAATGGAGTTAACTGTAAGAACTGACATTTTGAAGAAGTCTGACAGGTAAACGAAAACAGCAAAGGTCAGGGAAACATCAAGGAGATTTAAAAAGAATACACTTTACTTTCTTTGATTGCTAATAAATCTCTTTCATTCTTTTCTGATGAAGCCAGATCTTCTAAGACAACTGATCAGGAATTTAAAATATAAAGAAACTAAAAACAAAGAAAACCATTACCTGAAAAGTATTTCACTGTGAAACCCTTGAGCATGAAAAGAGCTATTCATTTTTATAGTAATTCAGAACCTGGAGACCCAGATATACGCTGTCATCCTCCTTGCCCTGGCTTCCTTTCAAAGGTGAGCCAGGCATGAAGTCAGACTGAAAGCTGTAGTGTTCTCCAGCCCATCTCAAGATTTCAGTAACACTGAAACAGGGCAACTCCAGTGCACCTTGCCCTGCAGGAAGAATACAGTTAGGATGCATACAGTGCATGCATGTGCACTAAGACTCTGCCACAGAGGACAGCAGAACCGTACAGTAAACAGCCCACAGTGATCAAGATAAAAATTCAGAGGTTCATGATTTGCTTCTGTATTTAGTTGGAGAGTTGAGTTTGGGAAATGCAGAATACGGATTTGTTAGGTTTGTCTTCCAAGGAAGAACATCATCCTGAGTGCCCTTGGCATGCAGCAGAATAGTGAGGAAGCACACAAGACTCTTAAGGATCTCCCTTGAGTTTGTAACTCTACCCATCCATCTTTGACACCCACCAGTCACTTTCAGTTTGGTTTGACTGAAACTACCAGCTCTACACTTCAGCATCTGAAAGTCAAATTTATGCAAATTAATCCTTTCCTTCTGTAACATCTGTGTAGTTCTACTGCCATCAAATAATTTGGGTCTTATTGCAGCCCTTATAGCTCTCAGTGGCTATGCATTGCTTTGAGCAAGCCACTACATTTGGTTAACAATTCTGTTGATTATGCACAATGCTGGTGATTCTTTCCATGAACTGAATACAGTTTGTTCTGCCAAAGGGCAAGAGATGAATGTATCTATCAAGAGCAAAATTACATTTTTTAAAATCAAGAAATAAGGCATATATATGAGTTAAAGGAATCAGGCTCTTAAAATGATACATACATGACTTTACTTTAACAGTGCACCAAGCAAACAAAACTGCTAGATACAGTTGAATGTTTCCCCTGAAGTCACAGAAGGGAAGGGCAAAGCAGGTCTTAAATCCTGTGAATGAACTATTGAAACAGCATAAACATTTCCATTTGAGCCTGAAGTTAATTACAGCACAGTAGCTGTCAGAAGATTCATCTGAAGCACTTGCTGCCTAAATTGAAGGTTGGTCATCCAAATTGAAATGTCACTTTTATTAGTCTCTGACACTCAGGGAAACAGCCTCTTCTCTTCTGGTAGCCTATGTTCATTAGCTCCTATTAGTCCTTGATTACATCTGACTTGAGTCAGTTCATTTAATGGAGTTACACTAGATGTACTTTGGTGGCAGGGAGCAGCATGAGCAGGACTGCTCCATGCAGGGAACAAAGCAGAGGCTGTGGGTGACCATAACATAGACAGTGTCCTCATGAACCAGGGTACAGCCCACAGGATCTGAGCAGGATGGGCAGAGCTGGGAGTTGACAACATGTTCTTGCCATACATGCCAGACATGGAAAAACTTTCAATTAGATCCAAGGAGCATTCAGGGAGTCCACCTAGGAAAAGCAGGACATGGGGATAGGAATGAGACTGGAGACAAAGCTACAACATAGATCATGAGTCCACCTAGGAAAGAAGTCCAGAGAGAGTACTGGAAGAAGGAACACTTAGTGCTCTTACATCTAGGGCCCCACCTAATCTTTAAACATACATCGCAAAGAGACTTAATTAAATTCAAAATCCCCCCAAAAAGGGGATTGTATGTCCAATTTTGCCTAAATTATGCACATTATTTTAGCATGTTTGCTAGCTTCCCTGCTGTCTTTTCCTCTGCCCAGTCCCCTGTCTGGGATGCTGTCTGACCAGCTGTTTTGGGGATGGACTGTACAACCTCCAAGCTACCTCAGCTGTGGTAGACGATAATCTGCCTAGACACACTTGCCTTTCCAATTTTAATTTAATTATCCTCATAACTCTCTGCTAAAGTCCAGAAATGTTATCATTCCCATTTTACAGATGGGGAGTTCAGGCTTTGACAATTAGTTCATTACCCACAGTCATTTAGGAAGTTGGTGGCAGAGCTAGAGACTACAGAACTAGGGTTATGTATGGCCTGAACGTGGAACTGGGAACTGGCCTTCTTTTTGGGGAAGAAAAAAAAATGACCTATCTTGTAAACCTTTCATGCTGCACCGTTACTCATGTTTTAGTGCAACAGCAGGTAAGCTTCAAAGGTAATGCAGTATATTCAGCCTACATCATCCTCTATTGCATTTTTTTACCCTTGTCCCATTTCAAACTGTTTAAGATAAACTGAGTTAAGCGGAATTATATTGAAAGCAAGACCTTGTTTTCTATATTTCTAAATTAACTTTTCTTCACTCATCTCTTCCTCAAAAGCTCCACTGTCCTCATCTGCAACTTGAAAACTTAAAGGCTGTTTGTTTGCAATACGCAAGCACAGCCTGGATAGTGAGAGGCAGACCTGTTATTTTAAAACACACAAACACAGAAAGGTTCAAATAAAAATAAAACAAGCCACTCTTACTCTTAATTTTTAACTATACCTAATGAGACCTAGAAAAAACACAGCTGAAAGGAAAGCTGGGTAGAAATAGAGTGCAAGTAGCCCACACCCGCTTTAGTGGTTTGTTACAATTTCTAGTTGTGTAAGGTAATATTTGATAAATGCAAAACATGTTTGGATGACAGCAATGACGTGCTTTATATTTCATATTGTGCTTCATCGCAGTTATAGTTACTGTGCAACATCACTGCATGCAGCAAGCTTTGGTTGAATGCAAGTCGGATGTCACATCTCAGAAGGCCAAGTCCACTGAGAGGTATTATAGTAAACCCGCAATGACAACTGCCTTTGTTAAGCACTTTGCCTTTTGTTAGGATCCCAAAATGCTTTACATTATTGATCCAGCATTCCTGGCAGCAATCTATCAATGGGAAATTTAGTTGAATCTTTTCATCTGAAAAGAAAGGTGACTAATCACCTGACATCTTCAGATATCTCTTGTATTGAATTAATTCTTGCAGCTAGATACCATGTTTTATTAATATTGGGATCCAATCTACTATAAAGGTACTATGTATTAAGAGAGAAAACACTTACCATTGATTGCAATATCAGCTCTGTGGCACATCTTAAATAAGAGCAAAAGTAATAGAGCAAACAGTGCAGAGCTCCAGCGAGCAAACTCTGCCCTGTCGAGGCATTTACCTGAGTTATCTCACTTCTCTTGTTCAGAGAACAGATGGCAACGAAAACTGATCTCAAATAGTTATGTATAACCCTTGCTAAATGGTTGTCAGAATTTACTGCAGATGCTATGTGCTGCAGATATACCAAATGGTATTTTCCTAAAGAATTTTTAAAATGCAACTGTAGGACAGTTTCACCTCTGCAGCAGTTGGAAATGAAGAACACTCCACACGGATCAGATAGGCCACTATAGAGAAAGACTGAAGAGAGCCACTCACTGGGCACTGAGGTTTCATTATTTTCAGGACAGAAGTGGGAAGCAGAAAGGATTCTTTATGTGTCACTAAACAACTTTACTTTAAGAAAAGGGCTGCTGCATAAGACACTTACCCCTGCTTCCAGCTGGCGTGAGAACTGGTCTCACCTACTGCGATTGCAAGTCTGTTTTGTAAGCAAGTGTCAACATGTAATGCAACCATATTGCTATCCCTAAGCTTGCAAAATGCATGGCAGGTAAGAGAATAACTTTAAAGTGCAGCAGTTTAAATGGTTTAGAAACAACAGGAAAATAACAACAATCATTTTCATTTTTGGCACAGTATCAGTATGCTATTTAGGCTTCTCTAAAACACATATTCTGTGATGTAAAAGGGAATTACATTAGCAAATGGCACTGTGTTCAGGGGTCATGATTTCTGTCTGTACTATCTTCTCTGCTGGAAAACATACATAGATGTCACTGACCTCTAGAGACCTGCCATTAAGGACCTACACTTTCTATAGCTCAAAAATTCCCCCGTCATTCAATTTGCACAGCTCTAGTTCCAGTAATCTTACCTATAAACACTTCTTGCTGTTCTTGAATCTAGAAACCAACCATAGTATTCAACCTACCTTCAGCAACAGCCAGGGTAAACTCAACAGCACCTCTGTTTATTTTTTTCCTCTGGATGCTATGAAAAGCTTTTCAAAAGATTATTATTGATCTCCTAAATTTGCACAGAAAAATGAAGTTAGACATATCCAAAAGGATATTCCCTTATTTTGAAAGTTAATTATTCTAAGGTTATACTATTTCACTGTGTTTCCTATGGTTTTTTTTGCTTCTGTCTTAAGGCAATGTTGTCATGCACCAATAAGACTATCACAGCTCACAAATGCATTTTTTTTTCTTGCTCTACTGCCAATACAGATAATACCTCAATAGTTTTCTCAGTCAACACCAACAGAGAGCTGGCTCATTTACACTATCTTTGAATTATATCCAACTTGGCCACAAGTCTTGATTTTTCATGGCATTACATAGTGCAGGTAAAGACCAATTTTTCCCAGGAAGTTCCATTTCTTTCCAGTACTATCTTGCATCCATATACATGAACATAAGATCTGGATTGCTACTGAATTCAGCCACATCTGACTCATGTGCCAGCTGCAGCTTCAAACTTGCTGGGAACCTGTTGCATTTTCAGGTGTAAACTGCCTGATGTTCGATCTGGCAATTGCAAGCTTTGTATCAGACTTAGCAATGCGAAGCCTGACCCAACCAGCTGATTTATACTGTCTAAGACCTAATAAAGACTATCCCAAGGATAGCTTAAAAGCTTGAGCGCACAGAGCAAGTACGTAGTAGGAGCTAATGCAGTTCAGAACAAACTGAATGGAAATGCGTAGACTGGACACACTCTGACAGTAATATTCCAAGGGAACCTGTTTTCTCCTTGTCAAGTAAAGTCGCTATCTAATTTCTAATGCCAACAAATATTGACAGGAGCTCTAACAGGATCCCATTGTATTTGTCAGTCCTCCTTTTATCACTTTCGATGGCAAATGCCAGAAGGGCATAAACACGATGTCGCACTTTCTTCTATTCAAAGATAAAAGGAATATATCAAACCTGAGTGAAGATGGTTACTAGGGTTTCTTTAGAATAGCAGTCAATAAACTGCCAAAACTACTAATGTGCATCCCCAAAGAGTCATTTGCAAATATTATATTTTGTTGCATGTGTTTCGTCTGTGGCTCCAAGTCTGATAAGCAATGAAAGGCAAGTTAGATGCTTTGCTGATAGCAGCTTTTATAACTTTGATTCAATTTTAAGGAGACAAAGATCTGGCTCACACTTTTCACAGTGCTTTTGAAGAGCCAGGCGGAACTCCAACTTGTCCCATTGTTTTTCCCCAATTCAGCTGACCTAATATGCTTCCTGTATTCTTTTTGCTTCCTAAAATAGATGAAAATGATTAGTGCTACATCAAGGTATCTCATTTATGACAAAAATCAAATAAAAATTTCAAATCACTTGGCTGTTTGAGACAGTAAGCTTTTTGATGCATGCTTTGCACAATATACTGGATTTACCAGACATGAACCCCTTACAATGTAAATGACAGAAGCACAGCAATTGCCCTGCTACATCATTTATTTTATTTAATTCCCCATCTGCTCTGCAGCATCTCAGATATCCCCAGTACTTTCCACATTCCTATATTTCAGCCTCTTTCTTCCTTGGAATTACTACATCTTCTCCTGCTATGATTCTTTTGAGTTTTCAAAAAGGTTCATCCCAGATGGAAGGACATCCAACTCTGCCTGATGACTTCCCAGCTGGAATCATTACTTAGAATTTAGCATACAAAGATATCAAGAAGACAAGACATTTTGTATTGGGACTGGAGCAATTGTGGAAAAGGGCCTGTCAGAAGCAACTCCACAGTGTCATAATTTCATAATGTCTTGTGACTCTAAATAAGAAGATATAATTACAGATGTCAATTCTGCATGACTTCTCAGGGCTACAAAACTGAATTTGAACAACAGTAGGTGTCAGGTTCACATTTCTCAATTCAGGTTAGCTCACTTATCTGCAAGGCTAACCCTCCAGGTCTCAGGAAAAGGAAAGGTGTATTGCACTCAGTAATCACCGTGACAAGTCGAAACAATTTGAAGCCAATGTTCCACTGAGTTAAATGATCCTTTCAGGCTCCATTCTGCCTCATCTACTGGGATTTATGACCAGATAAAAAAGAGCCTAAAGTAATAATCTCTTTCATTTCATTCAAAAGTTATTTTAACAACATCTCAGGCTTCCTTCACAATCAAAATATTTTGCATATTGTTTTTCCACATGATCTGGAGATACAACTTAGCAAATTGGTGCAATATATGAAATATAGCCTTAAAGAGTACAAAGTTTATGCTGCTGAATGCCTTCCATTGAACTTTCTAGGTGGTAGATTGCTCCATTTTTTAAAATTGGCTTCCTAAGACACTCTAGATTTAAAAATAGTTTGGATTTTATATTCACTTTACTCATCAGACTTCTAAAATCATCATTTATTTTCATTGCTTAATCACCTACTTCAAAAACCTGTCTTCCACATGCGTTTGATATAATCTCTTGACATTTTCTCATTAAGTGATAAGATTGCAGGTCTGCTCTGCACCCTACACTCCTCTTGGGGAAGACAGGAGGGCCAGTTGCTTTATTTACGTGACATTATTCAGAGGAAAGACTGTGGTTTCTCCCAAATATCCAGTCGGATGATAAGAAGGGTCATTTCTGAATAGCTCAGAGTCTGAAGACCCTGTCCTGGGAATGCAGCAAGGAGTGTTCTGACTTTAACACCTTCAGTGAGACCTACCAACACTCTCTATCTCCCAAGGAAGGTCCACAAACCTGCAGAGCCAGGCACTAAGCAGACTGAGGTGTCAAGACTGCAGCATTGATCACTGAGACCCCACATTTCTGGATGCATCTTTTATCCCTGCTCTCCCTTCACTTCTACTCTCTTCTTTGTCTCTCTCCTTACAACTCTGTCCTGTCAAGCAAGACTGGAGCTCTGACAGACGCAGTCGCTGTCCTGTGTTCCTCTGAGCAAGGCTGCGATGGACGCTGCCCCGCAGACCAGCCATCAGTAAGTGCCCCTCTCAACCTGCCATCTGCCACTGCTGCTCTCTTTTCCAGGAGCTGCATTATGACACTCAGCTCAGGTGGCAGCTCCAGCCCATGCAAGCCCTGCCTGTTGGACCAGAGGAGGTGGCATCCTGCCATCCTAGAACTGTTGGACTTTATCTTGGCAGCAGATCCTGGCTTTAGAGCATCTTCTCCGCTCAGCAGTTGAGGCAATCATTCCACTCCTTCTTAGCACTACTGGTCCAGGAAGAGCAGGGTGAAATTGAGCTAAGACAATGGCCCTTGGTCCATTATCCACACTTTTCAATAATAAATATGTTTTTCTTTTATTTTTTTTAGGTCCCTCTGCCAGGTGACAGCTCTCATAAGGAAAAAGAAAAAAATGATTAGCTTTAGCAGATTTTAAGGGAAGCATATTTTCTTTCTGAAACTCTAATATACTAACAACAATCTGTCCCTAATATATTTTAATATAAATTCAAATCATCAGCATATCAGTCAGGTATTGTAATACAGCAGCTGAATGTGTAAAATAATCACTTAATTACAAAGCTGTAGTAGTAGTTTGCCACATTATAAAATGGCACAGCAAGCAAATGGAAAAGGTAGCTCAATATATAGATTACTTATTTCATGCTGCTTCCCTTTGCAGCAAGCCACGCTATCTTCTTTTTATTCAAGTAGCATGGCACTAATTTCAAATGCAAGACACTTTCCTTTCCTGGAGTACAAAGTGGGCTGCTGAATGTGACAAGGGTTTTGCCCTCCCTTTCTCCTCGCTGCCCAGTCTCCACATATAATCCCCTCACAGATTTTATATAACTTTCTTTAAATCAGCCTTTGGATTCCTTCTTCTGTGTGTGTGAATCTACGAAGGCAAAAAACTTATCTAGCCTGGACCAGAAAGCAAACTAACATGCTATTTATGCACAGGCTTTATCTGCATCTCCTCTGGGGGATTTCTTTCTTCTAGCTAATGTGCAAATAGCCTTTGCTTCATAGCAGTAGAGATCTCCTTTGTCAACACTAGCATTTTGTGTTTGGATCTATTATGGGTCCTGAAAGTAATATTTATGTTTTCCTTCTTTAATGATACCTACCCATTTAATAGCTTTCCTCATCACTTCTGCCTCTGCAGAGAATATTACTGGCATTTCCCCTTCCTCAGGTGGAAGAGTGAGGTACCAGGACGCTATCACAGTCACCCCTCAGCCCAAGTGGGTACCTATTTTTTCACGGCCCGCCAGCAAGCAAATGACTGTGTTGAACTCAGCCATCTCACTGCAAACAGAGACTTCTGAGCGGCAATCAGCTCGTAGACATTAATTGATCAATTATTATTAATTAATCATGCTCTTATCCACATAAGCTTATGCCACAAAATGTCCCTTTGATGTACAGGGTGCACTGGAAACCAGAGTAAAGCAATTAGAAAATGGCTTCTAGATTTAAGCCATTTGACTCAATACACAAGTCTCTGCTTCACTGGGGTTTACACTTTCAAATGCTGCAGTGTTCCCTCCAGGAAACGGCGCTAACTTGCCACAGCCAAGATCTACTTACAGCTTTTCCTTCATTTCCACTATATGCTGTGAAAATAGTGATCCTGTTCACTCCTCCTGGTGCATTTTTTTTCCTTCCATTTGCTGTTTTGTAACATCAACCTATTGTAAATCACATTAAAAGGACTTGCTTTCTAATAGTTTTTTTTATTGGCTAATATATTTTATTTGGCACTTGTTACCTTGGTAGGGATTTCTTCTTCCAGTAATTTACTACATGGGACACAGTCCTCTAAGCATTAGTCAAAAGGAACTAACACAGTTAAAGAGCAAATTTACTCTTCACTCCTTGGCTTTGGGTTTAAAAAAAAAAATAAAGAATAAAACCCCAAGAAGTAGTAGTCTTTGTGTTGCTGTTAGGAAGACCTATCAGTGGTCCCCATTTTGCAGAGTTGACTTGCTTCTCTGCTTACTTGCCATAGAAGGAGTTGACATGATGAATTACTTAGGCATGCTGTGCTCATTCATCTATTTAAAATATGAAATGACTCTTAGCTAATACAGAAGTGTTTAGCTTAGTGAGTTTAGTTTAGAAGTGTTTAATGAGCTGCTAGTATGTTTATTGCTAAGATTTCTAAGTAGCATATGGATATAACATTGCTTTCTATATGAAAAATGATTAAAGCATCTTGTGAAGTATCAATTTGTAATTAAAAAGGGTTCCAGCTATGAAATATCATCTTTGGCACTAGATTTTGAAGGATATGATACAATATTTGTACATCTTGAGAATATTTCTTTAATTTTATTACATTTCTTTATTACAATAGTTACTAATCCTAGGTATTTAAGCACTCAAAGCCCCTAGGAGCGTTCACTAATTTTCACACGTTCTGCCTGTTGAGCGGCATTTGTCCACGGTTTGCTGCAAGTTTTCAGGCTACTGATTAATTTGCACCCGGCTTATTTCTAGAGTTTGTTGTAGGACCAATGATACTTCTGCCATCTTTGGCGCTGGCGTCAGTTTTGTGTCAATAAGAGTGAACTAGTTAAGCCTGCTGCAGACACCCTTATTTCAGTGTAAGGGGTACTAAGCTTGAAGCAAGATTTTAGACAACAATCCAGGCATGCTCTGAAATGCTACGAAAAATCGAGAGCCTAAAGATGTACAAATAGTCTCTTAAATGGCTGGCACTTGCTACTGTCAAGTTAAGCTTGTGAAGAAGAGAAAAGTAGACCCCAATGAACTAAAAGTTCAACCAGGAAAGAAGCTCTGTGACTCTCTGCTTTGTGTTTGGCTGCTACTCCCTATTCGGCAGCTCAATCCAGCCGCAGCACGAGCGGCCCCCGCCCGCGCGGCACATGGACGGGCAGGTGGCACACGTACAGCTGGGCATATCTGGCAAGCAGCGTGTTTGAGTTTGTCTCTGCCAGCTAACCAGATTTTTTCAGCCAATCTCAGAGTTATTTCACATAGAGAGAGGATGACTTATCTCTCTCCTCTCCCTCTGCCTTTTTCACCTTAATACTTGCCCATGCAAGTGTGGGAAATACATACTTAGCGCCTGCCACAGCTGCCAAGGAGCCTTGGGGGGTTAGGAGAGGAGGGATAAGTCAGGAAACAGTTACCCAGCCTGCCAAATGAGCACAGAATAGCTGATGAACATTGCTTCATTTTCTGCAGCTTTTTTAAGGTTACATGCCAGACATTGTGAAAATATGATGGTAAAAAATCAGAAATGCTGTGACACTCCTATGACTTGCAACTCACCAAGGAAAACAAATCTTTAACACAGAAAAAAAAATGCAATATAGGGAGCAGGATAGTTACATACACTGTGCCAAACAGCACATTATACCTAGTGGTACTGACATTGTGTCCTGTGCCTGAGAAAAGAGTGTCAATGTACTGGGACTTTAAACTCATTTTGTTATGGCAATAGAACAGGTTAACTCTTAGCAGCTCAGAACTGCATAAACAAACACACAAACAAAACAACAGGTCAGAATCGCTGCAGTCAGGCGTTAGACACAGGCCAATCATTTGACCTCCTCTCATCCAAAGCACGAACACAAACAGCACTAAAACAGGCAAAGTTGCAGTGAGCAAATACCTACCCATAGGGGAGGAGAGGAGGCTCAAGGTTTCAGCTGGAGAGCTTCTCTATTAATAACTTTAATTTTATCAACCTTTTTCCCTATTAAACAAGCAGGCAGAATTTGATGACCTCCTGAGTAAATGAATTCCATAAATTGACCATAATGTCAATGAATTCATGCTTTAAGCTTGTTATACATAAACAGCTTTTTATAACAACAATCCATCTTCTTATAAGAGAAGGCAAGCTTATAAAAAGGAAAGGGAGAAAATTTTATTTCAATTAACTCTTCCACTATTCTTTCCATAAAGGAAAATGTGGCATATCTTATTTAAACACTGTGTTTTATTAATCTATTTATCAAAGAACAGCTAGATTTTGCTCCAGAAACAGTGAGAAATAGGTATGTTTCTAAATAAAGGAATAAAAAGTAGAAAAAAATATATAACAATTCTAATTCTTCTCCTTGAAAAAATTTATCATTCCTCCTGTTGTCAGTTTCCCAGCAGTCTACTTAGCCAAGGCAAAATTGCATCAGTTCATGGCTACAGCAAGAAGGAATGAATTAAAAGAAAGAATGGATGCACTTGTGCATTTCTATTTCCATTTCCCTGATTTGCCAGCAGGCAGAGAGTCAAGCCTCATGCCCGGGACAAACTTGACCACATCCCTTAATAAAGAAAATGCTGTGGAAATTCTGCATGCAGGCGGGAGTTCAGTTTGATGCTTCCTACTCCCCGTTTTTCACACTCCTGCCCTCTCCCAGATGCAGAAAATGGTGCAGGGCACCTGGCTAAGAGACACAGGGAGGAATCTCTGCCCAGTGGGAAACCACGGGACGTCTCACTTGACTGCAGCAAGGTGAGGGTTTCAGCCAGTGCATCAGTCCTGCATAAACAGGAGGTAATGGCCATTTTAGATGTAACTTTTAGGACTTTGTGATGACTTGGAATGGCAGGATACAAAGGGTTAAAAGTAAATATTTAGGTAAGGAAGGGAGAGATGTATTTATATATTTTTAATGAGCTCTATTTTGCCTGCAGATAAATTTGGTCTCAGGGCTGAACATTTCAATGTTACAGGCATGCTGCTGAATATCCTTTTTATGGAACATAAACTTGCTAGGCAATTGGAGTAAAACCCACAGTCCTGCTTCCCTTCCATATTCATGATAAATATTTGTCATAATAATTTAGTTTTGTTTCAGTAACAGGAATGTTGGTGTTTTTCCATTTCCCCAATGTATTTCTATTTTCACACCTTCCCATCTAACATCAAATATATTGAAAATGGTGCCAAAATATTCATCAACACTGAAAGAGCATAGAAGATATAAAATTATCGTCACAGATTTCATCTTATTCCTTTTTCTAAGTTAATCAATATTTCATTTAGAGGAGACATTCATATATAGGAGAACTAGCAATATGTCCCAAAAAACATCCAGTCCCAAGTATAAAAACCTGACAAGCCGAATTTGAAAATCTGGTTTAGCAAATAGACAATCTTGAAAATTAAACCATGATTATAACAAATCGCAATCATCCCCAGCAGAACAAAGAAGGAAAAATAATTATGTTTTTTACATGTTCCTACCAGGAAAATGCCTCCAGAATGAAAGATTGCACAAGTAATTTGAGGTCACCTTGCTATTAGAAACACAGGGAGATGGTAACTCAGGGTTACTGACTCTAGGGAGACGTGAGGCAAAACCCACACTGATGATCATTATTAGATTTTTCCCTTCCCTGCTCCAAAACTCATTTCTCAACTCTACTCCTGTATAGCAAAGACCATAGTGACACTTGCTGGTGCAGCCAGGATTCTGAAACAAAAGGCAAAAGGAAGCAGAACCAACTGCGGGGGGGGGTTTATTCATACCTTCCCTTGGGGATAAATGCTCAGAGGATTCGGTTTCCTGCTTGGCAGATCAAGAGATGTACAACATGTAGAGGTAATTATTCTTCTCCTGATCTAGCAGTGTAAGCATTCAAATAGCAACCTTGGCTACAGCAGGAGTGATGTGCCACTTTGCTAAACTAACTTGAGTCAATCTTCTCTCCTTTTTTTTTTTTTCTGTTTATATAGACACCTGCGGAAGAAAAGTATTCCAAGATTTACTCTTTTTCTCTGCCATTTACCTCTGCACCCATCTCTTTAAATGCCATATACCCTTTAAATGCCCCTGAGTTGTAGTAACTTCTTCCTTCAGTGAAGAAAGACTAGCAAAGCCTCTCTCTCCCTACAGCTGGCAAGTCTGGGCCATCAAATCAGTGCTGGTCACGGCCCCGCCAACTTACAGAAGGGACCTGCAGGTTTAGTCCTCAGCTACTCTACGTTTCAAATGAGAAAGTTTCCTCTCTTCTTTTTTACATGCTCTTTCCACATTTCCAACCTGTTCCAAGGAGCTAGGAATGCTATTCCTAACCATAAGATTTTGCATACATGATTGAAAGGTAAAGAAAAAGCCTGCACCTTTTCCTCTCCAGTGCATTTCAGCACTAGCTATAGTGTATTATGTGATTCAACTAAAAAAAGATTCAGTTTGCTCCTTGCTGATTTCTGTCATTCTTCTCCTATTGTCCATAAATCAAATTCTCCTGTTAAATGTCTTAGTATCAGCCTTTATCTTATCCATGTAGACTGGAAGCATCTCAGAGCAGGGTCTCTATTATAGACATATTAAGTACTGTACAAAAGAACTTGGGAGTGCGTGTTTTATCCTGAAAACATTATGTCCTCCAAATACTGCCCAATCTAACTTAACACAGGTATTATGGATTGGTCCTAGTTCTTGGCTGGGCACACTGGTAAAGTTTTGGTCAGCGCTTCCCTTCGCATGCACCACTGTGATGTAGCCAGCACAGCACAGAACTATTTCACCCGTAACTTTACTTTACTTTTTACTCACCAAATTTCACTTTGTTTTCCCTGGCTAACCCACTGTTCGATATCCATCCCTGAAGTAATTAAGAATCTGCTGCTCATTTATATGAGCTCATCCCTCTCCTTTGAAAAGTTTCTATGTACATTAAATCGGTTCCTTCTGGAGAAAGGATGGGCAGTATCTTTGACAGCAATAGTTGTTTTCTCTGCTTAATGAAGTCAACACGTGCATGACAAGATGGCAATTTCCAGTCACTGAAGCACAGTGAACAAGAGTTAATAATATCTTCATAGCTACTACACCTAGGAGAGCAAAAATATTCCTCTTGGCCAGTCAGAGGCTCTTGCTATTATCCACTTCTAAACTCAGACTGAGGGTAAACAAGCAAACATGAAAAAGAAATTCAAACTTTGTGACTGTGTTAAAGTATTTCCGTCAGGAAAACTCTTGTATGCTCAAAAGTAAGGGCAGATGTTGGCCCTCAGGTCACAATATGATTTCAAGACAAGAGCCAACAAGGGCCAGCAAGTAGATGTTACAAAACAGGAGTTTGAAGGTTCTGCCATTGCTGCAGTAGCAGAAGGACAGTCCACTTATCCAAGCAGATAATATCAGTACCTACGCGCACATGAAAGGCAAAGAGAGGCACCCATTGCTCTGACTGCTGCCTCTTCAGGTAAGAGAGATGGCTGTTGATGTGTGCCTGGTGTTAATGCTGTCTGTCCCTGCAGGAAAGGGCCCCTACACCCAAAGTGTGAAGAAAGCAAGAGGACCAAAGCTGTAAGGGAGCCTGTGCCAACAACCCCATGGCAAGTGGCCTATGGTGGCTTCTCATTCTACGGCTTCCTCACAAGGTGGCTCCAGTACCAGAGGCTTAAAGACAACAGCATCTGCTTCTGTCACCCTTGAGCCATGGCATTGCCGTTCACTCCTGCACTCACTGTAGGAGCTGCTGCCTCCTCTACATTATGCTGTGGGGCTCTTGAGCAGTGACATTCTGACAGAGCAGTGGGGTTTGTAACAGGAGATGAAAAGCATCTCTCTGAAACACAGAGCCTGATCCTTCACCTTTTGAAATAAATGCTGAAAAACAAAGAAAAAAGAGAAAGCAGCCTGATAACTCTTCAGAGGGAGTCTGTCTCTCTCTTGATGGCCCCCCTCCCTGCCAGAGATGAGATCTGTGACCATTGCCCTTGTCCAAGAGAATGTGATATTCAACAAGCTTCTTGGGTCTGTAAAAGGAAGAAACAAGCAAAAAAAAAGGCACAAAATTAAGGGAAATGCCTGTGTCAACCAGCAGGCAAGTTATGACTGAACCTCTTTGTCTGCATGTCTACAGTTATGGTCTTTATGCCCATCCTGGGTCCCATTGGTTATATTGAAGGCACAGACTTTAGGACAGATTCAGTCGTGAGAACTTGCCCACGGGTAACACTCTGAAATACAAAGTTCTAGTAAAATTTAAAAACTATTTTTTTCCTTGCAAAACACTTAAGAGAAAGATAAAGATTGATCCTGGTTTTACATATTAGGTAGATTCTCCCTATACTGACAAACTGAGGTCAGAGAGGCCTGCTCAAGGACGCACTGTAAGTCTGCGGCAGCCCTGGGATTAGAAGCCAGGAGCTATTAAATTCTCTTTCTCATTCTCAAGCTGCTTGGCTAGGGAATAAAGCTCCCTGTAGGGAGTAATATTTAAAAAAAAGAATAAAGAAAACGAAGCTTTGTTCACTGCATCCAGGCCCTAGAGTAAGACTTTGACACATGTAGTATCACAAATGCTCCTCTATCCCTCACGTATCCTCCTCGACATCGTCTGACTGACAGAAGCACTGACAACTTCTCAAGACCCATCTGATCCAAACTGATGATTATAGCTTCTGGGGGCTGAGAAAAGGGGATTTAAGTGTAGTTCTACAACCCTAAATGTGAGAAATAACTTCACTCCTTGCACCTAAGACAGGCTAGCAAAATGTCCCTGATGGAAGCTGATGTTAAATCCACTGACAGCTTTATATAAAGGCAGCAGTAATAATAAAAATAAGGTTCTTCTTTCCAATCATTAGATGAAATGTAGAAAACAGGCCACCAAATAACAAACTGCTCCAGACTCCCACATAACAGCAAATGGGAGGAGGAAGGCTATGACGCACTTCAGTCTAGGCCTTTATTATTACATTTAGCTGTCAACATTTCAGAGCAAACACCTCTCAGATTTTCCCCAGCTTTGACTGCAACACAATTTGCTATTATAATGCTCTCCTTCATGAAAGGAACATGCTAGCACATGATTTTCTCTCTTGTTTTTGAAAAGCTTTCCACGAGTTTCATGGATACAAGGAAAGAACACAAGGTCATCTTCCACCCTCAGGATAATCTCTTATCCTGCCTTCTCCCTGCCTCCCACCACCTCTAGGGCTCATGTAAAACATACCACTTTTAATCTGCTTGACAAGCATTGGGGACACCAGGGGTCTAGCTATAAGGTAGATGCTCTGAAATGAGACAGACACCTCAAGTAGAGCCCAAGTGAGAGAAGGGGAAACAGTAGGTTCCAGCTGAACGTAGCTTTCCAAAGTACAGCCTAGCAGCAAAATAAATAGCACAAATAAAGCAATGACTATCACAAAGGTTATATGAGGTACACAGAAATGTCACTTGCAGCAAATAGTGAATAGATGATATGGAAAAAATACTTTAAAGCACCAATTTTTGAGTAAACTTCTGAGTTTACAAGTAGATTTGATGAATTAGATGAAGATTTTTAATTATTATTAATATGAAACTCCACACTAATTTGAAATCTTTCAGAATAAAGACAATATTTTTTGGCTCTGAGCAGCATTCACTGAGCAGCACAGTGCATGTATGGCCATACAGTGGGCCCTCCAGACAGCAGCGTAATACATTAAGTATTTGTTATTTACTCTATTTTCTCGAGCATTATATTACCCAATGCTCAAGACTGTTGTAGGTGCAAATGTATATATGTGAAAGCATGAAAACATAAACCTAAATAGGATTTGAGATTAAAACATAAATGCAAATAACTGGGATCCATGGCAAGAGATACTTACATGTTTGCAGTCTAAACTGGTCACTGACTGAATGAGCAGAGGTTTTATTCAGGCTAAAATAGCATATATGTTGTACACACCTTTCTCCACCTGACCTTCATACCACAACATATCTCATTCCAGCATCTGGTCATCATGGTGACCTTCTCAGTCATATTTATGTACCCCTAATGACAGATACTGCACTAGATCCTTTGCTGCTGAATTGAACTGCACTCACTGATAGCAGTACCCAGTGATGCCAATAGTTTGTCTATTTTCAGACAACAAGTTTGGATCTGCCCTGTTGTAAATGAGAGGAGTAATTTCACTTACCCATCTCAGCAGAGTTTGGCTTGCAGCTGGAAATCGAACTGGATGGATTCAGGTTTTGTTTGTTAATGCTCAAGATTTTTCCTTTCAAACATGTTCTCAGAAATTATTTGTCCCACAGGTATTCATTGAATAAGCCAATGATCAAATTAATACTATTATTAGATTTTCAACAGGTAAACATAGCCCAAATAAAACAGAGGTTTACAATAGCATGATCATGTTGGCTCCCACCCAGTGACTTATTCTGGCATAAAAATGCAATAAAACCCATAGACTGTGCTTGCAATATGTCTTCACTCCTAATAAAAACTTGGCCTCAGTTCTTCGGATTTCTTTTGATGACAGATTAGCAACAGCTAATTGACAAATGTATTGCTCTTTTTACAACAAAATTCTAATTTCTCCCTACTGTAACACTTGAGTAGAGAACACTCCAAATTTATAAAAACAAGATTACTTTGGTATCAAGCCATGAAAGTTTACACGTGTTGTCACTGGAAATTAATTAAAGCATGCAGTACTAGGAGGAGAAAATGCTTTTTAAAAATAAAGTGCCAGTGCAGTAGCCTCCTGAAAGGCTATTTTAGTCACATTTTAACAAGCATGCCTCATTATGTTTAATCTCCAGCGTACCTCATTATGTTTAATCTCCAGGACAAACTATTGAATCTTTGCAGCATTTACTTCCAGATCTGAAAAACTTACTTTAACAGATTTCTAAGGTGTTAGTAAACTTCTGTTAGCTTTCTAAAGTATTTAGAAGTATTTAAAGTATTTAAAGCATTTAAAGTATTTTTTTCTGTTATATGTGTTTGTTATTTGTTACAATAGGTGACATTTCTATGTACCTAAAAATTACTAAAGCCATACAAAATTTCAAACTCTGAGGCTCCATAAAAGTCTCTTCAAAAACTCTTGAACATAATTGTGAAATGGGCAAACACAAAAAAATGGTTCTCACATAAGGAAAAAAATACATTTTAAAATTCATTCAAAGTTCAATTTAAAATTTCCTTTCATCTTGTTTCTAACAAGATGAAATAATAATAATAAAACAACAACTCCTTATGACCAAGTAGATGGCAAGAATTAAATTGAAACTTCTGAGCTTCTTTTAAAAATGTATATCTATTCTAAATGCATTAGACTACAGGAGCCTTGGCCTGGCTTAACCAGAAAGAATAAAGAAACTCATCTGCTGATCAATTGGAGCTTTTAATTTCCTCTTTTGGGGAATTAGATGAAGCTGAATATATTTCCTCTGAGTTTCTTACTATATCCTTTTGTAGCAACTAATAAAAAACAAGATGGTACCAGTGAAATTCACCCTTATGCAAGAAGAAGTAGATATAGGGCCTAACTGAAAAATTTTATGAAAACAATTTTTGACCTACTGAAGTGGTTAACATGTATCAATGATTAAAAAGATCTGAGCTGGAAGGATATATGGCAGATGATGAATTAGCATTCAGAAAGATACACACATGCTGGATTCACTCTTGCCTAACACATTCTTGGGCATACTAGGTATCTTAGAAGAAGAAATAAAACATAAATGTTACGTGGAGGACAGTGAAATATTAGCAAATGAGGTGCTGACTGCACAATATTGCACAAGACCAGTAGGAGTAGTGAAATAGTCTCTGCAAAGTGTAGTTGTTCTCAGTATTCAGTTAGTCTACTCACAGTTTTTTTCTAAAGAAAAGCCTCTTTTCCCAAAAATATAGGAATACAGTTTTGCCACTTGCATGTAAAAATAAGACACCGAGGGAGCAGCCTGCTCTCCCCTGCCCCTTCTCATTTCAAACCTTTATCACATTCCCATCAATGTTACCCTCTTCACAGCCTTTGATTCATTAAAATCAGTTTGACCTCCAGCATGTATATAGCTGCTTTTAAGCTCTTTGGTCTCCTATATTTCTTACTGTCCCAAAGGACAAGTTACAAGATGTTCTCAAGCTGTTTCTTTTTTCCTTTCCACATCTAGCACTCATGGATATTTTATTAATTGCACCAATGTTTTTGGAATTGATTTTTGCATTCTTTTGAAGTTACATAAAGTGAATTAACAAATCATTTTCCGAAAGCTCTTACAACAGAAGTCTCAGGTGACCAGCTGTAATTATTAGTGCACTGTGTAACTCAACAGCAGGCACTGCAGCCATGTTTATACCTGAGCGGGCATTCAGTGCAAGAACTAAGCAAGGGAGCAAGTTAGCACAACATCGGGACATAAGTAAGAAAATAGCTTTCTCAAAATAAGGAGAGTAACATCATGTCTGAATGCTGCTTTACGGTGGAACAAGATGTTCTTTTTATACCCAGAAGAGAATCCCTGCCTTAAAAAGAAAAAGCTGGTCACAATGTATAGACAGACACTGCAGAGAAACTCGTACCCTTCAACAAAGGAAGCCAATCTGAGCACGGCAGTAAGCAACAAGGTACCATGTTGTGATGCAGATAGCGAGCAAATGCCTACGCGTAGGAGAAGTCTTGAAAAAAATCTGGCAGTAACCTTTTAAATGATGTAACTTATTAGAAGGCTGAAAGAAATAGCCTAATATTTGCCATATGCAGTTACACGTCATTTAAATCTAACTGACTTTCTTTATATTTAGAAGCCAATGATTCTGGTTTTTATTGGTTGCTGTACTCTAGTATCAGATTTTAGGAGTACAATTCCATGAAAAAATATTTTCTTATCAGCTCCCATCCTCATGGCTGAGGATTATGGCTGAGTTGGTTAATACTTTTTGGACTTGAAGGAAACTCCAGCTTTTACTTCTGTAGCTGTAGATATTTTTTGAGACAGAACTCACTGTCCTTATAAAAGAAGGCAAATTGGTAAAAGATAGAGTGGAGCTGGGATGGGTGAAGGAAGAGGCAGAGCTCCACTGGCTGTAGAACCTTCTTGGAAAAGGGATCTTGGTAAGAAATGGGAAGATGCAGAGAGGAAACTGTATACTTAATAAAAGTTTTGAATGTGTCATTCGTGCTTACCAAAGAAAATTGCAAAGAAAAAAACTGACTGCTTAATGGATTGCTCAAATGCTCATTAGCATCAAGCAGATTTATTTGAACAGATAATTATCGCCATATTGTGCTTTCATCACTGGAATTGTTTATGTTAAACTGTCAAACAGCCTTTTTCAAATTCTATTCCTCGAAGTATTGAACTTCCTTTTACCGTTAGAAAAACAAACAAAAAAGGGATTTAAGTTTTTGGGGTTTTTTTGCCTCAGCTTCATTTTAACCCCATGTGAAGCCTTGCACAGGACTTTGGAGTTTAGAGGAACACTGGGTCACTTTTATTTCAGATATTATGAGGACCTGAGTATATAGCTCCTCCCACGAGAAACACAGTGCAATTCAAGTGTCTTTTACTATATTAGCTGGAAGGTACATTCATTTGTGCAAAAAGGAGAGATGTTACTTGTAAGTGGCAACTTTTCTACTTCTAGAAACTGATTTTGAAGATGACAGTCATTCAACATTCACTTTGTTACCACCAGTGTGATTAATGAATCAGTCCATTCTCAGTTAGAAGTAATTAGAGCCCCATATTAAGATAGATAGCAAATTGCTAGGCCTAATCAAAACAAGCCAGCCCATGCCTCTAGGCTACTCTTAATGCAGTTGTCTGTTGCTAGAGGAAGCAGTTTGACAGTATTTCTGTTCTCTCAATTTTCTCCGGCTGTCCGTCACCTTTATATCCTGCATATTGCTCAAACACAGTAAAAGTCCATTTTCTTAGCCAGTATAAACATGCATTTTCCTCAATGGTGAGTGACTGATAGAATCAGCAAGATTCAATTTTCAAAGATTAGCTCTGTAAGTTCTTCAAAACTGGAATGAAATGCTTCCTTGGGGTCCTGATCCCATTCCCGTCCTTCTACCTCCCTTTGCCTCTCTACAAACAGTGGGAATTGTTTAAAGCTATCTCTCAGGATGACAGAGTTGCAACTATTCCTACAGAGAAACACTAAAGAAGCCTTAATATTGGCTTGCAAGATAAATAATTCTAAACGAAGTAGAAATTACCCAATTTGCCACTTCTGTAACTTCAGCTACACAATTTGCTACAGAATCAGTACAGAATTTGGCAGTGCACAGAACTTGTTAACACAGACAGCAATGGCAAGATCTTCAGTTTTGAGTTTAGATTCCTTTCACTTTGCAACACCCGTCCTGGTGAATCTCAGCAGCTGTTCAACTGTCCAGTCTCTAAGCAGTTACATTCATTTTAATCCACTGCTTTTTATGGAAAGAGATAGATTACCTTTATTTTAACTTCAAATCCCACTGAAGAAACACACAAAGATGCACTAGTTCTGTAAGGAGCACAGGAAGATGCATCCTGAGCAAGAAATCTTAACAGCTGTGAGAGAGGACAGTAGTTGCTGGCCCCATAAAAATCAGTATTGGCACCAGCTGGCAGACGCTGTGTAACCATGCACAAAGGCCGGTCCGTTGCACACAGACCTTCCTCCAGTTGTGTTCAAGGTCAGGTAGAGGAAGCTGCTGTTCTAAAGGGAAATAAATCAGGTTGTTTAACTCCATG
>JAVCKT010028337.1:0-17178 GCA_032273925.1 Rhynchotus rufescens
AAACAACTTTTCGTTCTATCTACACCAACAGACTCACCTCCGTAAGTGCACAAAATTAGGTTCAGTGCAGTAGAACTCTTGCCCATCTATGCTGTTTTTTAAAGGCATGCCTGATGAAACTAAACACTGCTGATCCTACAGCAATACTGTGGATCAATCCCCAAAACACTAGAATTCACACATATCTTCTCATACAGATTGAATGCTGTATGCAACATAATGGAGAAGATGGTCTAATTTGACTAAGCCTTCAAGATAGTGACAAGCAACAGACTAGTCTGCACTGCCATAAGTGCAAGAATTACTATTTTGAACTCCAAATTGGTATGCAGCCTGCCCCCAATTTAGGCATTCCTTGCCTCACTGAAGCAACTTACAGCAGAACTTTTCTGAAAGCTGTAAGGATGGAAAGCCAGAAGTATCTGCTCACACCTAGTTATAAGCAGCTGAAGCTGTATAGACATGAAAGGATACACTTATATAACAGCTGCCTTCATTTCTCAACAGCACTAAGCATTAACATTTATCATGTTTCCTCAATCATATTTTTCTTTCCAATGGAAAGAAAAGGGCCAGATGTGACATTCTGATTGCACCAGGCACTGTTTTAAAATTGTGAGAGGGAGCAATAGAATAACATGTCTCAGAGGTCTGAGAAATAGGTAGCCAACAATATCCTTCAAATAGCAGGGGGCTCAGCAACCCAGCACCATGTTAAGCTTCCCCCTCAAAGAACAGAGGGGAGGTTTGTACCACACAGCCTATTCCAAGGTCTGCAGCATTACAGTCTGTCAGATTTTTATACTTTCCCCACTTCATACCCCACTTACTCACCAAAATACGTTTCAACAAGTTCATAGCAGTTTTGTTCTCAGCTGTCCAGAGGCCAACCAAATGTCTACTTAACTGCCTGAAAAAGCCATTAAAATGAACAAACCGCCAGTTAATATTTTTAGCAATGCTTTACTCACTAAACTCCTACTCTTACCATGCTGACAGAATGAAGATGGCTACTCAAGTGAGCAATGGCACAAAGCATTAGATGGTTCCAGTTCAAATATATGCTTGCATGCTTTGAAGTGTTGCCTTTAAAAAGTTCTAGTGAAGTTAGTGGAACATTAGCAGCACATGCTTTTTCATCTAGACCTCAAGAGAACACTTGAGCAATAGAGCAAGAACTAAACATCTAGTGACCAAGTGTAAATTCATCCAGTCCATATTAAAAGACAGTTAAGATTAGAAATTTAAAAGCTATTAGAACTGTTAATTACTCCTTTTGGAGATTGGTCATTGGCTAGAAAGCCTTTTACGGGATCGTGCCTTCTGCGCCAACTAACACTTGTGAACACTGTCACGAAGGTTCCAATACTAGGACTTCAAAGAACCACTTACAAACCAGTTGTAAGTAGGTCCAGGCCAAACTAGTGTGAAGTCTGCAGTCAGGCTAGCTCTCTTCAGAACGCCACACCGTGGCAGGAAGCTTCCCATATCATTACATCGCTTATTAGCTCTGTTTCTAGCTCTTCATAGAAGCTTTAGCTGCACATTCCTAGTCTTGCATTTTGAAAAATTAACTGAATCATCACTCCCACATGCTCTTCAGCATGACCTCAGACCCAAAGTCACACCTCAAATTCTGCTCACTGAAATTTATGAAATGCTTTGCCTAAGAGGACACTTTTCACTGGGAGGACATGAGGGGACCCTAACTGCATGCAAAATGACTGTGTGGTATAACTTGAGATTTTTGACAGCCTGACATTCTACAGCCTTTTCTGCTCTGAATATATTCAAAGAATTAAGACAACTTAAGACCCTTTAACACATAAGTGAAGTCCCATTTGGAGAGATGGACAAAAAACAAACAAACAAAAAACAAACCACACACCACAAAAGTTTAAGCAGCTATAGTCTCAAGTGAAGCTTACTCAGTTTAAGGACACTAATTCCTGAAGAATGGCAGTTTCTTCCTGAGCTCTCAGTTTCTTAGCATAGCTGCCCATCACTTGAGACTTTTAAAGCACAACATATCAAGTGAGACTGACATACCTATTCGTAAGCATCCTCTGATCTGTGCTTATTGTAAACATAGCAGTGTGCAAATGACGAGGTAAGGCACCTTCACTGAGGGCAAGGTCTTGCATTTTGGTAGCAATCTCTTTGTCTCCTTCCTTTGGAAACAGGGCAAGATGATTACTAGAGAAAGAATCTTTGTTAGGTTGCTTTTATCTTAATCTACAGTTCTGAAGCCTTCTTGACCACCAACTACGTCAGCAAACAGTCAGGGCTACGAAGTGAGGAACTTTATCTAGGAGGTTCTCAAATGCAACTGATCAAAGCTGCAGGAAAACCACAGATCACAATAATGGCAATTATGCCCGTGAGGACAATAACTGGGTGGGATAAGATGCATGAAGTGTCTTTCAGCACAGGTTAGGAAATCAGTGCTACATTTACGAGGGTTGCTTCCAATTGCAAGTTAAACAAAGAATACAATCAAGTAATTGCTTGCTACTTGACTTGCAATAAAATGTGAATACAATAGATTACACAGCGTTTTTTCACTTGCCCGTGTCCAACTCTAGTTGGAGTGACAGAGCTACAGCCCTGACAGAAGCAGTAACAAACAGCACAGCATCTTTGAGCTAAGAGTAGCTGGCATACCAATGGAAACCTGCAGGTTTCTAGCACCTCTATTTCAAGTGTTCATTCACTTCCATGCCAGGAAAGTACTAGATGCAGTTCAGATGCGTAAGCCAGTGTGACGCGCCGAGGCAGAAACTTAAGCCCTGAATTTCAACACAGGAAGTGTCGAGAGCCAGACAGCAAGGTGGCCCCACAGCAGTCACGAGCAGCCTGTGACACTGGGCTCAGCCCATACGTCACGGTGCAGCTCTGCTACGAGGGTTAACAAAGCCAAATCCTTGGTTGAAGCGGGAAGTGCAACAACAGAGGCTGACATCATTAGCCTGCTCTGGGCACAAGATCCCACGGAATATGGCCTGTCCTCTTTGAGCCCTCCAACATGCAGAAATCTGCTGGCTCTGAGGCACGTCGCTGAGCTACATACCATTAAGATAAACAGCCAAACCTGGACTACGGTATGAAAACATGCAAGGCACTACCCTAACAGCCCAACTCACATGCCTGCCACCCCCTCAAGTGTTATAAAGCAAGTTGCTGTATTTAAACTCTCAATTAAGCAGGTTGTTCTCTTCCTTCCTTCCTCTCCTCAGCAGCTACCATAAGCCGCTACTATTTTGGTAAAACATTACTGCAGTTTCGCCTTTGAAACAAGCAACACGTTTATCATGTTGTCCCAGGTAACATCTAGGAAGCATCTCACCTCTATTATTGCCTTCATTACCAAACCTGCTCCTTTCACAATTGCCATGGAAGGATGCTACAAGAGAAAGTTCATAAAGTTATTCAAGTTCAGAATATGAATGTTTGATGATATCTACTCAGCTTCCTCAACTCACCTAGACTGTTCTACTTCCTGCATAGAGCTGGAGAGAGCGAGTCCCCCAGGCCCAGAAGAGTCCCTAGCACATATCTTCAAACAAAAACCTGCTATGCAGCCAGCACCTGGATTTCTGGGCAATGAAGAGTGGACTATCAAGGATGCTGCAATAGTGCTGGGGGAGCCTCACTTATAGTGCCACGTTATATCAGACAGTATATTCACTATAGAAAAACCACCCAAACTGATACCTAATGCTAAAATAGGCACCCAAAGCTCACCAAGGTAGAAAAGATCAAGGTAAAAAGGGTTTGGGGACACTAAACAGCGTGCACTCGACAGAAGGTGCACTCTGAGTTTCAGCAGAAGAGCACAACAGTTCAGATTCACTGACTGACTGCTTAAAGTTTCCAATGACACCATTCATATGCCAAGTGAGTGACACTAGTGTCTCTTCTACCCAAGAAATTCACTCTGTTTCAAGGAGCATCAGGAATTAAATCATTCTTATCTCAAAGCGTAAGTGAATTCTCACCTGAAATAACTTAAATAGCGTTCGCCCATTGGATGCCACCATTTCCAACAGCATGTCAAACTGCTGCCCTTCAGTAGTCTCACTGTATGGAGCACACAGGGCAAATGTCAGGAAGTCCAAAAGTGAACTAATTACTAGGGCACCTGTCCCATGATCCTGAAATTCAGAGAGAGACAAGTAATACATGGAACTTACTGTGCAAAAGAGCGCTCATGCAAGTTGTATTCAGGAATCATAATTTCAAAAGGACTTCTTCCCTTACCTATGACAAAATACTATCTGAAAACAGAAATTGCAAGTTCAGCATAGCAGGGAATTGCCATACTCTGTGGTAACAAAAGATCAACTCCAAGAGCAAGCTACAGACTCACAAGTTCAATATAGTGCAAGTTACTTTGTAGTTTTATGACCAATTACGTGTGCACTGTCCTTTCAGTTAGCAGAATTTAACAGGAATAGTCACTTTCAAAACTGAACATGAGAATGCTGCTGCAGTGGGTGTCCTAAAGTTGTGCAGCAGAGCTTGATTTTAACTTGTCTAGACGGAGCCCTAAGATAGGGCTCTTTTTCAGAGCCCATCATCACTGCATTTCCTATGCTTTAATTTTAGGCAGCAAGATGTTCAAAGGTGTGTTCCACTATGATATAAATATTTTCATATCAATGAAAAAAAGCTTTAAGAAGCTATTTCAAAGTTTGACTTACCACATGGGAATTGAATTTTTCTAACAAGTTTTCTAGAAACTTCTTTGAAGAAAGGAGAGAAGCTTTGTTCAGCTGCTCCTGTCTCAAGTCATAGTCATCATGCATGGGCTATATTAAAAAAACAAACAAGAAAAACATATATATACACACGCGCACACACACACACACACTATATATATACACACACACACACACGCACACACACACTTCAGTGTAGTCACACTTCAAAGGCACCACATCTTCAGGCTGGCCAGGAAACCACTATATCACAGGTTATTTCATGCCTGAGCACATTGCAAATTAACTTGAAGTCTCTAGTTCTTTTTTCAGCAGTCTGAAGTTCACACATTCCAGTGTTAAATACTGAATTTAATACTTACACACATAAGAGCACACAGCATATCTATAGAGGCATGGGTTACTCCATCATTGTTCCTCTTGAGAGCTTTTACAACCTTCACTCCTAAACGCTCCCGAAATCTTTTGAAAGGGGTGGGAGAAGGGGAAGCAGAAATACCAGTTAGATGAAAACGAAGTCTTAAAAGTTGAGACAAAACTCTGCCTGCATGGTTTTCAGCAAGCCAGAACTCAGAAGTTCACATTAGTCTGAGATTCTTTGGTAGGAACACCAACATAGACTTCAGTTAACAATATGTTGACAGCACTTCCATTAGGATCATTTGTGTAATTAGCAATTTAGCACAAGACACTAATGACACCTACACTGTGTAGCGTCTAAAGATCTCAGACTTAAATCTGTTACTCTTCACAGCATTCAGCTGGGCCATAACCTTAAAAAGGAAGTCTGTTCTTACAACAGGAGGAAAATTTCATGTTAGAAAAAGCATACATCTTAATTACAACTGATGATTGCATAAACTTTAAGAATAAAAAAGTGTCTATTTCAAAAAAGACCAAAGTTTTTTAGAAAGTCTTCTAAAAAAGACTTTAGTGTTCCAATTAAAAAGCCAATGGTAGAGAATTAGCTCCAGCTGATCACTTGTGACTCTCAATTCTCAGAGCATGTTAGCCTCATAGTGGTGAAATTGGTATGTGCAGAGCCTTCCAGCCCTTTGCAGAAGTGATCCTTAATTCAAGTGGTCAGCTTGAAAGATCACACATCAAAAGCGCCCAAACCTCAAGTTTCTACTTCCTGCTTCCAAGCTTAGGAGACTTCTCACTTACTTTGGAAGCTGAGTAAAGGCAAGGAAGCCTGCTTTTGAAGCCACTAGTCTTCTTACTGCTTGGAATTGGCTTTCAAGCTCTGCATTAGATGCTGCAACATCTCCCTCTTGAGAGAGTAATGCTGTTATGGCATTATTAATCAGTTTCTCCTTATTTTCAGAGAAGAGACCCTGTTTAAAAAAGGAAAAAAAAAGTTAATATCTTTATACATTAACAACATCATAAGAGGATGGGCAGAGGAGTTATTCTTACATCTTGTGTTACTGCATGCAGTACCCCACTATAGGAAATGTTAGCATTGAACCTGAACACAGCATCTGCAAAGTTGCCATCTGCAGGAAGACATAACAAAAGAGCTGAGTAAATAGTATCCAACTAAGAGTTACTGGAATTTTGAAGTGGACTGTAAAATGTGCTAGCTTACTTGGGGGAGCAGCCAAAAACCTCAGATGAAGGCTCTCCACTTCCTCATCTACAGGCATACTGAGTAATCCCCAGCGCTGGCCTTTGTGCGTGGAGGTCATTTTCACACAGACATCTCTATTACCTGAAGCTCTCACTCCATCCAGCAGGCTGGCCAAGAGAGAATCTCTGTGTTGGGACAAGATAACAAAGTTTACATCCCTTGTATCAGAAAAAGTAAGCCAGAAGAACAGAAAAAGTAGGCAGTGAATGGCAGAAATCCTTAATATCATTTACCCAGAGCAAAGAGGCTGCTAGCTTTCAGCATTGCTTTGCTCACCCTGTGAGCAAAGCTGTCTCATACCAAATATAGCCAGCTGCAGCCTTCCACTAAAGAAGATCAGCTGTAGATTAGCTGTCAATGAGTTATAGGTTGTGAATCCATCTCTGTACCTTCTACAGAACCTCACTTAGCAGGATTAGACTGCATTACAACCACATGTGCACTCAGACTATTCTGCTGGTTGTTCTAAATAGAATCAAAGACGACTAAGCTGTGCAGACAGCTCACAGGATTTACAGCCTTCACATTTCCCTGCTAATTACTCTTTCTTCTCAAATACAGTGCCTAACCAAGAATGATAAATACAGAGCCACCTTGCCTAAGAGAAACAAGATGCACCTAACACCCTTACGTGGCAATTAGAAACTTTCTAAACATTTAAAGAGGAGATGATTTGTTCCCAGATCTAAATCCCTCCCTCTACTTTCAAGACCTGTAAGAGACAGACCACTAGAATAGCAAGGCTTTGAGTTAACACTGTCAAGCCTCAGAATTTAAGGAGGTTGAGATATTAAGATTGGAATAACAACTCCCATCTGAGTTTAACCCACATGAGCCCCCGTTACCGTTCGGTTGAAGAATACTTCCGGATTTGTCCTTTGATAAATTCAATGGTAAAAAGCTGTGGATTTTCACAGTCACATACTATTGCAAATACCTAGAAGAAGCCATAAGAGATCGTGTTTATGAAGAGGCACTATTTCTACTCTGCAGATTAAGGCCATTCTATGTAAAACAAATTTTTATCTTCATCTTTTAGAATCTCAGATTGTTTCAAGTAGTATTCAAGTCATCTCTTACCTCTCCTAGAGGTTTCAAAGTTGCGATGTTATAGGTAGCTGGATCCCTCTCAACTAAACAAGTTTCTGTAAGAGCTAGTACTCTCTTCACAGGTTCCTTAAAGAAAGGACAGTTAGAAGAGGGAACGCTTGCACTTAGGAGCAACCACATATTGATTTATGCTCTTACCAAGTGTCTAGGTGTTATTTTTTGAACAACAAACTCTGCTAAAGATGTTATGGATTCATCATTGCTGTATTTCCCAAAGCGAAGATTCAAGTATTGTTCAAATTCTAGAGACTCCTTCCTTATCCGCAGAGAGATGCCTATGAAGTTGCCAGCATGCTCTATTGCACTCTTGATAATTTCTTCCCTTTGCTCAGATGCAAACAGGTGCTGCAGATTGACAAGAAGCAACAGGTGAAAAAATATGCTGTATCAAGAAAACAGGCTGTGAAGTATCACATGTCTAAGTCCTCCAACCACTGCCTTCTCACTGATGAACAGTAACTTCCACAAGCAACACACTTCCCTCCTCCGCTAGATACTTGCCTAATTAGACATTGCTGCTTCAAAAGTCTACAGCAGCTCTTTCCTGAAGGACACTGTGCATTTAAAGCAAGTTAACATGCCAAAGGACAGCATGTCTGAGCACCCTTGGAACATACTCCAAGAGCCTGGTAATAGGGTGTCAGGCTGACAGGCCCAGCAGTTACCCACAGGGCCGCTAACCAGCCTTGCTGGGCAAGGTTAGGGATGCTCTGTAACATTTGTCATGTGCTATTTGTTAGGGATGCTCTGTAACATTTGTCATGTGCTATTTGTTATTTAGAGAAAAGCATGTCACAGTACTGTAGAAATTCATTCTAGAATTCATTCACTGGTAAAACACCAGTAGTGAATAGTTATATTTAAACCACTAATCTTGAATTCCTACAGATCTATTTCAATTGCTTACACTATAGTACACTGAAATCTTTTTTTTTCTTTTTTTCTTTTTTTTTTTTTAATTCTACCATTATGCTGCAGTAAGTACTTCCTCAAATCATGCTGCTGTATCTCAGATGACACACCTAAGAATTTAGCTCAATCAGTTAACTTCATAATGTTGCCTGCCACTTTAGTAACTTAGATAATTACCAGCAAACCCACCCCATTCTGTGGGCAGCCTGCAATCACGTTTGGTACCCAAATACAGATAACTATATTCTCTGCTCTGATTTTGAAACAGTTAAGGTAATCATGCTTGAGAAAAATGAGTAGCTTTTGCTTTAACTAATTTCCTGTTGCTGTGGTAATAGGTGTTTAAAAACCACGAGCTAGTACCAACCACTGGGTTCCACGGATACAAGTACTAGTGTTTTCAAGTCACATTTCAGCTTCATTACTGAACACAAAGCTATACATTTCGACAGCCATACCAAGATTGTGTTTTTCAGTACTCACCAATCTACTAAATCCTCCATAGAGGATACAGAAACCTCCCTGATAGCCACCAATATCAACAAAGCCTTCAATATTTCTGTAGTCGTAGGAGCACAGGACTTTATTTGTTGCAGGATCAATTTGGTCAATACCTCCAGGGGTCACTTCCAGAACCACAGCTTTCCTTGTATCACTCCAGTGATGTTTATAGCAGTTGTACCTCTGCAAAGAGAGCAGCTTTCAGACTTATCCACATACACACTTCTCCATTAAAGAGCAAAGATGTTTTTTTTTTAAATTCTAATAAGAAAGATGAGTATAAAGTTCAAAGAGTTATACACAAAGCACTGAGGTAAGTGCTCTAAGATTATGAATCAAAGGAAAATAGTCATGTACTGACAAGAAAGTCATAGCAGTCAAAGTTTAAACAACATCTTATTTTGAAGGAAAGAGTAATAATTTCAAGACAGCCAACTTGAGGAAATAACTTTCTCCTGCTGCAGAAGCAGGTCTAGGGTCACAGCATATGCACATCTGATTAATCAGAAATCAGTTATTGCACAAGGTGCTGTTTTTCAGCTAATAAAAAGCACAGTGCAAGATTATTTTTTCCCCTCTTCTCGCAGTCATGTTCATTATGAGTAACACAGGCTCACTGAAGTCAGAAAACTTAATGGATTGTGCTAGACTGAAGACAGACAAACAAGTGCCCATGTCCCAGCAAGTGTTGCTATGCTCACAACTGCAGACTTGCTCTGTACAATGCTTTAAGCCACTGCATGCCCTAGCATATGTGATCGGTTGGTCAGGAGGCTTTTGGTATCATAGCTGAAGTCCGTAAGACACAAACCCACAAGCACAAGTCACAGCTCTGTATATTGCCTTATTACAAAATTAAAGTAATAAGATTCAGAAAATAACCATTTTGTCCTGACCAGACACAAGGAACTCTGCTAGGAAACAGTGTTTTTGTATCAGGAGTTGTTATGCTATGCAGAAAGCTTCAGTCAGAAAAGTAAAGTGCTGAAAATACTAACAATTAAGTAGTGATTAATATTTCTTTCCTCCAAGTAACAAACCACATAACAAAGCCTTTTATTTCAAAGATAACATTCAGTCTTTACAGACACTGGAGGGAAGCTCAGGCCAATTGAAGAGGACTCAAACATTCAGTTAGAAAAGTTTCTACTCCTTCTGAATGAGCTCTTAAATTCCTCAGAGAAGAGGCTTCTCTTCAGAACCAAGCTTATGAGATGAGATCTATTTTAGGTAGTGCATATAGCATGGGCACAGCTCATAAAAACTTCACTGTGGAAATTTAAATCTTGAGATCAGTTTATTAAACAGCACATGATTCAGACAAGCCAACTTACAAGCCAACTTACCCGTCCTGTGATTTTTCCTTCCGAGAAGTCTGTCCTGAATCTCTGTTTTTAAAAAAAGTTAGCCAGGAATGAATATACAAGTTATAGCCAATCTGCCCAAAAAGTCTAAGTTGAAGCTGACACTGTTTTAAATGACTTGGACTAAACCTTATAACTATTTGTGTAAAATAATACATTCCTTAATATCAAGTAAAGCTGTAAATGCTGAATTGCACACAAATTACTGCAGCTCACACTAGATCAATCACATTAACATAATTGCTCAATACACCTTGGTTTCTTACTTTCTTTTATGTAAGGAAAGCATATTAAACTCTCTCAACTTGTAATGACTTCTAAGTATCCATTACTCACTCAAAGACACCAAACAGAGTCTTACCAATGCTTCTGTAAGAAGTTCTGTTCTGTGCTCTGTGGAAAACTTAAGAGTTTCAGACTTCTTTCCACTTCCTTTCCGAAAAGTGAGGCTAAATTCTGTTCCTTGTCCTTTTCCAACAGGAGAAATACTACAGATGTCTCCATAAGGCCACTAGATAAATTAATCAGGTTAAACCATTAGAAGCTTTAAATTTCAAGCTGCATGTTTTTCACTCAAAACACCAGAATACCTAAAACTAATTTGATGAGACAACAGGTAACTATCACACAAGGAAGCTTCAGAACAAGCCGCCTGCTTGACACTTTGCAAAGTGAGCCCCGAGTCCCATCTAGAAATGCAGCTCACGCAAGGCAGGATGAACAGCAGCAACAGCTATTGGCCAACACAGACAAGCTGTCTGAAAGCACAAAAATCTGTTGGATATCTGTAGCAGTAAGGAAGAAAAATAAATAAATTAAAAATAAATAAAAAGAAAAAGAGGGTAAAGAAAAAAAGAAAAAACACTGCATAGTTTTCTGTTATATATATATATATATATATTTTTTGCAGCAGCAGCAGTTGCTATCCTTGGTTTTCACAGAGATCTCGGTACCCTCCAAAAACAGAATGTCATCACGTTCTTTGGTTAGCAAACAGAAGTCAAAATAAACTCAGAATAGCTTTGAACTCTGTTCAGAGAAGATAGTTACCTGATTTGTAACTTCTAGTGTGTTGGGATTGTATGTGGTGACAGCATGGGTTCCAACTGAAAAGACCCTCTTATACCTGGAAGAGGTAAGCGTGTGTTAGTTTCAGAACTCAAGACAAAACCTTGTTGAGCTACAAAGGCTGTCAGGATATTATAGTTTAGCGATTGTAAGGAAAAAAATCCGTAATCATTTCCCAAATTGTTACTTTGGTTTGTCAACAGTTCTGCTTTATTCAGGCTGTTACAGTTCTTTGAATGCAAGAAAAGACTTCTCAGACTGATTGCTCCTTCTCCTCTTTCTGCACAATTTAAGTAGGCATTTTGCCCTTTACCTGCTTTGCAAAAAAGTCTATGCTGCTCTAAAGAATTTACTACAATAAGCCCAAAGTACTGCTTAAGACTTAATTTATTGACTTAGCATACTGAAGAACATCAGTCTTTTGTGGTTTAAAAGGACTGCGTAGTGACAGAAGCACCATGTCTTCTACCTTACATACACGGCACTAGCATTTCAATATATAGGAAAAAATTATTATTCAGCATTCCAACACTCTTAACACGACCCAATGAGGAACATAAGATTAAAAAAAAGCAGATTTACTGAGTTCATTCGCTTTATCCTTTCCTTAGACAAATTCAGGAGAGTCATTTTGTTGTGAGAAATGAAGAGACTGACAACTCTTGACCAGATCTTCACCTTTAAACATAAAAAGCAGACATATCTGCCGGCTTCAATGATTTTACCATGGATTATACTGTGTGTACTATGGAGTAGCTTGGGACATATTGCTAGGCTGTTTTAAGAATAGATTCAGAGCAAATGCCCTCTCTTCCCATTAAGGAAGCTATTACCTACTCACTAGTTCCTTATAAGCACAGACATTCTGATTCAGGCTCATCTTGATTAAAACTGCTAGATTTTTTTCTCTCTCCATACTGCCACACTTAAGGGAATACAACAGTGTTAATTAATTTTACAAAACTACAGATCTATGCTGTGCCTCACTTGCACTACTCTGAGGTAGCTTAACTGCCTTGCATACAGCCTGCATCCCACCGAGTACTAATTCACATGACGAGTCAAAGCAGTGATTCAGGCCCATTTAACACTCCACATTTGGATAGTGGGATTTTTGCATATTATCTATAGATGATACTGAAAGCTCATATATAGCAGCAAAATTTCCTCAGAAATTATGTTCAGAGGAACGACTGAAAAGATTCATGTTATGAGAATGGTCTGGAGGTGAGATTTAAGCTACAGACAAGCAACACTACCATTCTATGCACAGAGTGAACTTTAACACTCAAATACAAACCTTGTAAAAAGTCATAAGCTTTTTTATGCATTGCAGGAAAAGGCAAATACTGAGTTAAGTAGGAATAAAGAATCATGAATTTTTTAAAGAAAGCCTCAGCTTAACACTTAGTCTTGTTACAACGTTACCAAACCTTAAAATAATCTTATTCTGTCTACTAAGCTACATAATGCAGGAACAAGCTCTTTAAAGGGGAATACTGGACAAGAGAACTAATTGGAGTACTGTGTATTTTACTGCAGCAAATAGCTCCATTTTAACTCTATACTTTAGGTCCACTGTATTCACAGGTTTGCCACAGAGGCACCACAGGGAAGGACAACACATGTTCTACTGGCAGGAAGAGTTAAGACGGAGAAATTATTCTAATATTCCCCCCCCAAAACAGTATTGCCTTACTAAATGACACAGTTTTCACATCTGTCCACACAAATCTACATGTGTGGATCATAACTCCATTATACTTGGATAATGAAGTCCTCAGTTAGAATTCTAACGGAACAAACTAAGGTTTTCCAAGTCAGCACTTTCCCAAGTCCATTGTGACTCCTGAAATGGTGTTTTTACCCTTGGAGGGAACAGCTGCTCAGTCCACTGCGGACTCTGAACTACACCCAAGGCCTTAGTTACTGTCGATCTTTACAACTTAGGAGCTCTCTGATTATAGGCTGAAGCAAGTTCACAGTTCCTGAAAGCAGAGGCTGAGAAAGATTTATAGCTGCTGCACCTAACACAATCATGTCCTCCTGCATCCATCCATCCAATATTCGTGGATTCCAGCAAGCATGAGCAGACAGTGACAATGCCAGATTCAACTTACCAGCCAAAATTCAGAGAGCCAGACACCACCTTTCCATATAGGTGCTAAACTACAGCAGTTACTTGCACTCTTAAGGTTCAGACAACATGTTTTCTTTGTTCTGCTGATGTTTAGGTAGCAAGAAAAAGTTCCACAGTACTATCATAGATAGAGGAAGCACACGGGGCAAGGATACCAAATTGGTAGAAAATTCTAAGTGAAGCAAATGCCTACGATTAGATATCAAGCTTCAAGAAATACACAACAGCTGACTTGTAACTGGTATCTGCTATGTGTTTCAAGAGTTTAGTGGATAGTCTTACTTAGAAATTCCCTGCCTTTTGCAGGCAGAAGTACTGCTGAAGACTTGTATAAGAATTTGCCTGACTTGTATTGCTAGAAACAATCTCAACAGTTTAATAGATAATCTATAATACATGTTAAGTATATGCCTGGACTAATGACCCTCATGTATTCAAGGGCACAAGACTTCCAAATAACCTTTTCCAGGATGAAGCCTATCCACTTGAACGCTTCATTTTGAAAGATCAACAGAATCCCAAACTGCATAATCCAAGGGATTTACTCCAGTTATACCAAAGTGTAGTAACATATGCACAGAGGATAAGGCACTGTTTTATCTCCAAACTGATGCTAGGAACGACACAATCAGTTCACAGACTGAGCAGCAGAAGATTTTAGGTCAGTTTTAGCTTGAAATACAGGAAGCATGCAGTTAAACTCAGGAATGGAGGAGAAATTTCACACTAAACATTTAAGAAAAACTTAAAGTACTTACTTTCCCCTCCATGAATGTTTTGTCGTGTAGAAACAAGCAAGATCTCTGTTCTCCCTAATTATATTCATTTTGTGCCAAGACCTGAAAGCAAGAGAGACACTCTGTTAATACTCATTTTTATTCAAGACCAAAGCCTATTCAATCATTCATCAATACCCTTCAAGAGAAAGGCTTGGTTTTTATCTTTGCTTAGAACTGACAATTAAAGCAGTGACTGAATATACCAGGAATATTCCCATTTAGCAGACAGAATGTATAGATTAACTGCCTGAGGAAAGACAAATCATCAGTTTCTCATTTATTGGTCCACCAATTACTCTCCCAGTATTACATTATGGTAACTTACTATTTGCCACATTGTAATCATTACTACATTCTTTTCATCTTTGATTTTTCTTAACATCAAAATGATTCCAATAGAGAGGCTATGCTCATAACGCTAGCTAAGCCAGATTCCTACTGCTGTTTTGAATAAACAGCAGTGAGAAAGCTGACCAGACAGAACAGCTCACTTTTCCATCTGAAACAGAATCGAGAACCCAATTCATCAGCCAAATGTTATGATTTACAATTTTTAAAAAGCCAAGTACCCTTTCTGTACTGTAGAAGCTAATGCAATTCCCCCACTGACATCCTGACACACTTAGTTCAAACAAGAATAGCTATTCCCTAAATACACACAGGAATGTACTTAAACTTGCCCAAAACTGCTTGACTTGATCTTTGCTCCAGGAGCTGCTAAATTCTGAGGAATCCTTCTGAACCCTAACATTGTCTTCTGCAACTGCAATTGCTCAACGCCGAGTACTTCAGAATTAAACTTCCATTTTGCTTCACTTTGCTTTTATTAGCTATAAAAGGCATTTAAGTGGAGATACCCAGATTCAGTTGCAAGGCTAGCAATTACCACTGAGTTTATTGCTACAGCACTTGTTTTATTTCTTGGTGTGTCAAAACAAGCTTCTCTGCTCTCAATTACTCTGCTACTATTCTCAAGTTCATGCTATTAATGTATCTGTGTAACCAAAACATGAGACTTAAGAAAACAGTCTGCAAGAACCTCTACGTGCAGCTTGGTAAAGCAGCACTGGAGTAACCCAACCCCACTCTCAGTACCCCACTAAGAACAGTTAAGCTACAGCCCCGATTATCTTAGTGTTCATTCTCTTCCAGTTATTCTGGAAAATGTTATCTCATTGTTAACTTCCACCCCCAGAACTTAAGTCTATTTACTTCCCAAGCAAATGCTGTGGCAGTTATCTAATCATGAACCTGAAGAATGCATAACCTGACCAAAATGAAGAACTCCTGTTCTCAAGGTGGAGAGTGAGCAGAATCATCACTTCCTAGTGAAGAGTTTTGTGTAATGTCTCTGGAAAGAGATATTTATACATTTCAGTAACTTAAATTTGACTCCAGAGTTAACAACCCATTGACTTCTGTCATGAAGAAATTCCCCCCTATGCAACTTCAGGAGCAGAGTTTCATAGCAAACAAGATGTTCAACAGCATTGTTTAAGTTCTCTATTTGCCCCTCACTTAACGATGGCATTTTATTACTAAACTAATTCATGTGCAAGTATCAAAACATTGCAAATTATAGAATGTTCTGTGAGCTTTCATTCGTTTTTGTGATTTAATGCTATCTTTCAGAAGAAACTGCAAGTTACTCTCTCCATATCTTGTTAAAAAAAAAAACACACAGTTTGGACGCTCTTATTGGACGCTCTTATGACTCATGTAAGTGGAATAATAAGCTTATAACAAGACTTGTTCCACTAAGTCTTGGTTCTGACCAGCTCTGTTAAGTCTCCCAGACCCAAATACCACCTGCTGTATAGAATATTTAAAGCAAGGTGTCCTTATGCTTGCAGAAACAGTGTCTAGCATCCAGTCTCAACAATACAGCTCTGAGAAACATTGCTATGAACATATACCCACAGACCCCAATAATTTTTCCCAGCATATCACCAGATTCAGGATACAGCTGCATGAAACACAGTGCATATAGTCAAAGAGACACAATCTGCTTCAGTATGTTTGGATTTATTCACACTAAAACTATTAAAGCCTTTAAGGTTTGAGGCTTTACAAACCATTGCACTGCTGCATGTGCAATCACTGATTGTAACTCTCTTGCTCACCAAAAACATTATCAAAGAGGCAGAATATGCTGAAAGTTAGCAACAATTCTTGCACACATTTTCCTACAATTTAACAAGAAATGTAGCCAACAATAGCCTAGTGTTCCAAGCAGCTATGTGGAAGTTCAGCACTCATTTTCATTGCCTCATGGCAGAGCAAGATGAAAGAATTTAGTTCATGCCATTCAACAAAGACATTTCAGAAAAAGGAAACAAAGTTATCTTCCTTTACTCATTTTTGTAAAACAGCATGTGGCAGAGCTCATGTTGTAATATCTAGTTATACATATTTCTCGTGCATCTGAAATAGCATGTCCACTGATTTTTTAGAGCACACACTAGGATTTAACTTGCTAGAGCACATGTTAGATTTTAGGATTCAGTTCAGCCATACTGTCAGTGATTATAGTAGCTTGCTTAATGATAGCCACATTCAGTTTACAAAATAAGATGTCATGCTTATGCTTATATATATGCTTACATACTTCTTATACTTATTAAGCAAAATATAGGCAAAAATATTCCATAGTTCCAACAGACAAAATATTGTCCATAACCTAATTTTGAGTGCCTACCTAAATCAGTCCTTGATCTTCTGGATAATTTAACTATTTAAAGCAAAAGTTCAGGAGTATCTTTCTACTTTTTTTCCTAGTACTGCAAGTAGCAGTGGAATAACTTTGGAGGAAGAGCTAAAGCTGTACCTGCCTGCACAGCATATACCCAAAACAGCAGTCATTAAAATTTAAGCATACTGAACTGGTAGAGTTTTAGATATGTGAATTACCTGCACACAACCTGTGTGCAGAATTGAAATCACATGTTTT
>JAVCKT010028339.1:8506-19903 GCA_032273925.1 Rhynchotus rufescens
AAGTATACAGCTGCAATGCCTCAGCACATCTTTTTTTCTAGATTAAATGCCATTTGAAACCATTAATTACAGGTTACATAGCATACAGATAAGCAGCACTCACTTTAATACTTGCCTTTTGTTAATGGCTGATTGAAAGTACTGCAGACAGGAAGCTACTTCAAGTTTACAATGAATAAGTTTATACTGGTGTTTCAAAACTCAGGAGCTATTCTGCATATCCTTCATCACCATCTGCTGGCTTCCTACTGATTAACTAGTGCTTCAGATATATAAAAGCGAAGAGCGCCACTATAACAGTGACAGTTCAACAATTTCTGCTGAAGTTATAACTGTAAAATTTTATGTGCAAGAACTAGGGTGAAAAAATCTTTTAACTGAAATTGAACCTTGATTCATAGTTCAGGAATGTGTGTACTGTGAATGAGGTGGATGCAAAACCTACATTTATGATCTTACTAACTTACCATTAGGAAAATGAAAGTTGTCGGCTTCATCTGCAGCAGCATTTGCACCTTGTTAGAATCATAAATTCTTCCTAAATAGCGTTACTGCCCTACCTTTTATAAAAGGATGCAATATAGACAATAAACTGAGAAATTTTCCATCTTCAGTCCTATGGATCTAGACAAACAAAACAAGGGACAGATGGAGCACAACATACTGGAATGTGTAGTTTCTGTGGGCAGTTTCATTTTTAGGATCTAGAGTCCTACTATTGGAAAATAAGGGGTTCAATGTTGCTGATAATCTGAAATTTGGACATCTCTTTGATATGAAAGAAAAAGCATTGTGAACAGCTCACCATTCTTTTTACTATTTTAAGATCCTGAATTACTGAAAATGGTTCTGTTCCTGACAAAGGTCATAACCACCAGAAACGAATTGTTATGTGATTTGAGCAATATCTGTTAAGCTTATTAATAAACTGTCTTGATTGGTTTTGATGATGTATTCTTGCAGAATACAACAGTTTACACGTGTTGGGGAACTGAAGATGGCACAACCGACTCTGAGTTATCAGTGGTGCCCAGTGACAGGAAAAGAAGCAATAGACACAAACTGAAATTCAGGAAATTCCATTTAAACATAAGAAAAAACTCTTTTACAGTAAGAATGATTGAACACTGGAAGATGTTACCCAGAAAATATACATTCCACAGTTTGTTTGCACAGCTGATTTCTGATAGCCTTATTTGAAATATATAAATACCTAAAGGGAGGGATTGAGCAGGATGGGGCCGGCCTCTTTTCAGTGATGGCCACTGACAAATTGAAGCACCAAAAGTTTCTCAGGAACTTAAGGAAAATTTTCTTAACAGTGAGGGTGACAGAGCCGTGGAACAGGCTGCCCAGAGAGGTTGTGGATTCTCCTTCTTCGGAAATCTTTAAAACTCACTTGGATGCAGCCTTATGTGCTCTAGGTGACCCTGCTTGAGCAGGAGGGTTGGATGACCAAGATGGCTCCAGATGACCTCTGGTGCCGTCCAACCTTAAGCCTTCTATGATTCTACGCTATTGAGATATGAGAAATGGGGGTCTATTCTGAAAGGGACCACATTTGTATTTGAATTGATGTTCATTACCAATTTTTATTAAAATAAATTATTTTTATTATCTACTATATGAAATAAAAGTTAAAACAAACAAAATTCTTAATCCTTTCAGATTATTCTATCATAAAGGAGATTTTTTATTATCTAAATTGTCTCCTACTATTAAACTCTTAAATATTTAGGGAATAGCACATGACAAGTGATGCAGTTATAATGCAATTGTAAGTAAATTTGTTGTGGGCTTTGTAAAGTGTTTCACATAAACAAGATAGAGAGAATCCCAGGGTTACTAAAACAGACTATCAGATTCAATTTTATTACAGAGAGTTGGTCTCAAGTGCACTGGAAAAACACTGCTTAATTAGGAAAGATGAAGTCTGTATTTACCATAGGCTATAGTTGAATTCACAGTCTCTGCATGTCAGAAACAGCTTAAATTCCTAATGTATTTTTCTCCAGAATTGCAGCATAAACAATTAAGATATAGTATTTGTACTAGACAAGCATATTTAGGCAAAAGCACAGATTAAAAATGTTCAATTGTTATAAGACTAAGGTAACGCAATCTTTTAAGTTCAAAGGAGAGACAGATGAGGGGACTTCTGAAATCTTTGCTGCTCCAGCCTGGAAATATCTTCCAGTTGTAGGTTGAAATCTTTTCTATACAAGAGAGAGTTGACCAAGGAAGGCTGGGATGACATTTGGCTTTACTATCCTTTCTTCCCTGTGTGGAATTGAATGAGCAGGAGTTTTCTCTTAGTCTGAATTGCCAAACTGACCCAATGAGGAAAGTCAGTTCCTCTGTGAATTCTGAGAGTTTTTGTTTCATTTCAATTTCTTCTTGATATATGTTTTTCAGGAGGTAAAAGACTCAAAATCTTTGTGAAATTGGAGATGGAGAATTATTGGATTTCTCTTTCTAAGAGAAAGATTTAATCCTACAGAAGTGTGTTTAGCAATTTGTTTAATTAACAGCTCTTTTTATGGACTATAAATCATGGACTACTATAGACTAATAATCTTCAAAAGCAGACATAAGAGTTTTTGAGGAAGGCCTCATTATTGTTTCTGTACAAGGTCAACACTAAAAGAAAATAGTGAACAGATATTCTCTTCTCCTGTGGGTGTTATTACAGGAACCCAGTAGTATCATTAATATGATATTGTGTGCCAGTTCCTGTTTTGGGGGAGATTCTGTGAAAAATCATAATATGCCATCTGCATCTCCTTACTGGAAGATAAAGCAGAGGCCCAGAATCTTAGAGGCTCTTGGGTACTTTTCCAAGTATATGTTTACTTCAACAAATAAATACAAGTTCTCCAGGACTGAACCCCAGGATGCAACTGTGATGATTCAGTTTATTTTTTCAAGGTAAATATGCACACCAGGCAGTAATCTTAAGATAACTGGAGGCAAATGTTGGAAGAATTCAACAAAGAGATCTTATGAAACAAAATTCACAAAATTTTTGTGCCTAGGTAACTTGCCAGAAGATATCCACTTGTTTGTTTTTCCACTTCAATATCTCCACATTTGTTTGACTACTTTCTTGAAGACTGATTTGTGTTCTTCTTACATCATAGAAAAGTGAGGATCCATAAGCAACACGACTTGTGCTGCCTCCTTTTCTGTTATTTCCTTTTAGGAGATTACTTGGATTCCTTTCCTCTCCAATTGAGTAGAGTCCAGGGCAGGACTATGAGGATAATCAGGGACCTGGAACATCTGCCCTACAAGGAAGGGCTGAGAGAGCTGGTCCTGTTCAGACTGAAGAAGAAAAGGCTGACAGGGAACCTAATCAGTGTATATAAATACCTTAAGGGAGGGAGTGAGTAGGATGGGGCAAGCCTCTTTTCAATGGTGGTCAGTGATAGGACTAGAGGAAATGGTCACAAACTGAAGCACCAAAAATTCCACAGGAACTTAAGAAAAAAAAATCTTGACAGTGGGGGTGACAGAGCACTGGAACAGGTTGCCAAGAGAGGTTGCGGAGTCTTCTTCTCTGGAGATCTTCAAAATACTCTTGAATGCAATCCTGTGTAACATGCTCTAGGGGACCATGTGTGTGCAAAGGGGTTGAACTAGATGATCTCCAAGGGTCCTTTCCAAACTTTATGATTCTATGACTTTTGCAAGAAAAGCAAGGAGCTTAGAAATGAGGTTTCTAATATAATTCAATCCAGTAACTATGTAATGTACTGACAATCTCAGGCAGATTTGAGGATAACAGACAAATTGACAGCTGAACAATTTTCCAAATCTCATTTTCTTGAAAAGGAAAAAATTTTTAAGGAGATATAGGTAGCTTCACATAATGTAATTATTTTTGTTCTGAAAAGAGAGAGTAATGTCAGCCTCAGTGGACTGGCATTCCTGATTTTGTCTAGACATCAAATAATTCTGTAAATTTTATGAAAATTAAATTTTCTGAGATTGCCAAATACTTCAAAATATTTTCTGATTTGCAGTTGCACATAAATGCTTCATGTTATGAACCTAATTTTGAGGTTCAAATCTTCGATTTTGAGTAGTTTGGATATGATTAGAGTATTAAGTGAAGTGATGATTTTCAGCTAATCTGGAAGAGAGAAACAACAGTGGTTTTAGATAGGAATTAACAGTGCTCAGTCAGTGCCATGGTCAAAGATGACCTGCAGATTTGAAGGTGGAGGAATGATTATTCCATATGTTGTCAAAAGATGAAACTTTTCTATCTTCCTGTGTATCTCTTAAGCCAACTTGATGACCATTCAAAATAACTACTAAAGTTCATTGACTTTTAGTTAATAATAATCTATTAAATTATCAGCTTCCTACTGTGTTTTTTTTATGCTGACAAATATGTCATATTACTCTAAGAGTTCTGAATAAAATGTAGTTAAAATTTTATATTTAATTTGTATTTTGTCCTTATTTTATTAGAAAAGTTCTATTGCTACATTCATTCTATGGTTACAGTTGCATTCAGTTAACTACGAATAGTTTATGCACAATGAAGAATAATACACTTTTTCTCATTTTATAAAATCAAAGTTATCTATATTAAAAAGAAATCAGAAAATCAAAATATATATTAATCAGAAAAAAGATCACTGCATAATAATGAAAAAGTAATAATAGTGATAGTAGCAATTCTGATTGATATTCTGATTGATCAGAGGAAATAAGATAAGATTAAAAAGATTTTTGTTAACTCTTCTATCAGCTGTTTCAGAGTCATCTTTAGCAAAGAAACTCTCTTGAAAGACCATTTGGGCTGTTTAAAATTCTAAAGACGTTACTTTGTGAGAATATATCACAACAGGTAAAGATCTCACCAGCCCATTGTAGCAATGCACAAAAGTAATTATTTAACTTAAAGTGATGTTTTGCTAAAAGGAGTTGATAGCTACCACCTGCTAAACCTTGACTGTTAAGAAAATCATAGTCTTTATTAATTCTTAGGTATGCAAAATTGTTCTCTAAAGGCTTAAAAAAGAAGAAATATTCAAGTCTCTTTATGTCATAAAAGGAGCTAGCAGAGGGAGAAAGAAATGTTCCCTGAGGAGCCCTGCCGCAAGGTAGTATGACTATATCCCTGATAGCTAAGCATAGGATGTCAGCTGGAAACTGGGGATATGCATGCACTAGATGTAGAAAGCCAGGAACAGAAGTAACAAGGAAGCAAAGAGACAAGTCTGTCTGGCTAATCTGATGGGCACATATGGTGAGTTTAGAGTTAGGGAGCTGCTTGCCTCTGTTCATGATGTATTTCTGAAAATGGTATATTTTATATGTTTTTTTTTAATAAAGTAACATGAAACTGTGTTTGACTGATGTTTCCAATTTCCTCATTCCAATTGAAGTAACCTTTCAAGGACCCAAATTACGATCAGTGGGCTTAGGTCAGAGAAGCAATGGCATTTTCTTATTTCTGCATTTGCATTTCATATAATGCCTTGGTACAGAAGGAACTGGGATTTATTTCTTTCAACACTTAATGATATGAACCTAAATAAGCTTTTGTTGTTGTTGTTGAGGCTACCATTATAAACTTATGGTAATGAAGCTACACTAGTGTACCAAAACACTTTAGGATTTAAATCCTTACTCTCTACTTACTTGTCTAAGATAAAAAATACTCAGAACTGTTAGGGATTTGACCAGCTGCTTCACTTACCTTTTCAACTTTGAAATGTGTGCTTGCCAAGTGAATTGAAGAGGTGAACATGTTTTGTAAGCTGTCATTCTGTAAAGAGATTTACAGCTTTCTATTTCTATTTAGAATTAAAGAATGATGGTGTAGCCCTTTCCTGAAAAGTCCAATAAAACCAAAGTGATGCACATAGTATATAATGAGAACTAAATGGAGCTTTCAAAATCACTGGTAGCTATGCATCTTGGTCAAGCTGTCATTTATCACACAATGAAGCCTCAAGCAGGACCAAACCATAAAACTGCATTACCAAAAAAAGGAAAAAAAAAAAAATTGAAGTCTGGCTGAGGTGGATTTGAACAAATATTGCCATAAATGACTTATTTCATTAGCTTGCTTAATGAAACTCCTTAATTACTACCTAGACAGATATATCTTAGACATGTATTAAATGTCATAGCTTGCACTATGTTTGGATTTTGATTAATTCAAACTATCATATTTGATGAATATCTTCCTCTGGTAACATCTTTTAATCTATACAGCTCAAAGTCAGTAGTGAAAAGTATCTTTTAGAGTTATTTCAATTCAACAATAGCGAATGTTCTGTTTTCTCATAATCATAGAAATGTTGGTTGAAAGGGATCTGTGGAGATCATCAAGTTCAGCCTGTCATTTGAGGTAGAGCTACCACCAACACTAGACCATAGCTTTGTTTACTTGAGTCTTAAAAAACTCTAACGATCCTGCTAGCTCTATGTAATCTATCTAGAGTTGAATCAGACTTCTTGTGAAGTTTTTCCTAAATTCCAATCTGAACATCAGAATCACATTTGTCTGCCATTTCTGAGCAGAATTTGGCTCCACCGTCTTTGGAATTTCCTTCAAGTAGCTATAGGTTGCTCCTAGGAGTTCCTTTAGTTCTTCTTTTTACCGGACTAAGGAAATCCAGTTCCCTCGATCTCTCTTCATACGGTCTAGGCCAATGACCATCTTGAATCCTCAGTTCCTCCATAGCCCTCCTGAACTGGAGTGGAGCAAGATGACAACATCTTTCAGTCTGCTTGCTAGTCTCCTAATACAGTTTAGTAGGTAATTTGCCTCATGAAATGAGAAGGTACTGCTGGTTGGTTTATAATCAGTGCTGTCTCCCTAGTGACTCCATGTCCTTTTTGAGTAGGTGCTCCTATCACCCTGGGCTGGTATGTCAGACTATTCCATCCCAGATGCACAAGCTGGCATGCCCCTTTGCTGAACCTCACAAATCTCCTGTTGAGCCAGGTCTCACATTCCAAGCTCTCTGGATGAAAGTTCTACATGTGCTGTCAACCATTTCCCTTCATTTAGTATCTCCAATTTATGCCATATCCCATCATTCAAACTGCTGTTAAAGAAAATGAACATTATAAGAGCCAGTAGTGTTCTTTGTGATACCCTGATCGTTACCAATCATCAATATCTAATCATCATTAGATCTGTAGGAGTTAGCACCATATGGAACATTTAGTATTCTCTGCATGGATCTTTGACCTTCAGGAAACATAATAGCAAATTTTCTTTCAATTTCCATGAAGAGGAATCATTTAAGAAACTCCAAAAAAAGAAATCCTAGTGATAAAATCCAAGGAAATGCCAATACAGTTGAGTACAAAACCTTTGAATCCTTTGAAGAGCTAGGTTCAATTTTCATATGTTTTAGAGCATTGATCATTAGGAAACAGAATGCTTTTCTTCCAAGGGAACTTATTCTGAATTATAGTACCTTTTAGGTCAGACAAAATATTCTGGACACTGCAGGGAAAATACTGAGGGGGTTACAGCGTTACAAGTAAAGGATTTAAATTTTTATTTACTTCATACTTACAGGTCCAATTTTGACCATGCTGCTCACAATTATTCTTACCTGCAATTTAACTGACTAAGCCATTTTGCCTTGTAATTTGTCAGACATCTTAATGTATCTTAAATTGCAGGCATAAAATTCTTCCCAGAAGATTAGAACACAGACAAGACAAAGAGCAGACTGAGGTCAGGATGCCCTTCTCATTTTCAGAAGTACCCTTATATTTGTTAACTAGCACTTCATAGAAATAATGCACCTTCACTTGCATTTATAGTCTAAATGTTCAAAGATTAATGCAATCTGCATCACAAAGAATTAGAGTGATATCTATTATGGGGACTATAATATGTATATTTTCCCTAAAGCAGGTTAAAATAGGAAAGAAGTTAGTTTTTTCATCCCTTTCTTCAAAGTCATGTCTCTCCTGATATTCAGAATGTTGTCAAATTCCAGATCTAAATATGTGCTCTAGATTCCTTGAAAAAGCTGCGTTAGGCTCACAGGAGGAAAGAATCTTAGAAGGGGTAATTCTTGTAGGAGACAAAAATCTCTGTGGTGTCTTTGAACCTCTGTTTGAGAAAGAATATCGAACTTCTATATGCAAGTGTAAATATAAAGCTGGAGAATATAACCTCCATCTTCTCTGTGTCTACATCCATTCTGTAATTTTCAGTAATCATACAGCAATATTTGGATGCCACCAGGGGCTCTGAATGAACTTGTCTCCCTGTAGATACTGTTTAACCTTCAAAATTACATCACAGGGAAAACTAGCAATGCTAGTATAACCTGAAAGAAGTTAACACTTTCAGACTTTCTGTTTGCATGGGTTAGAATGATTTTCCTGGAAGCTGGAACAAACACTGCTATTCAGCAAAAACTTTAATGTGATCTGTGCTGCTTAAGATCTCTGTGCTATTGGCAAAAGTATTAATGAGAATGAACCTTCAAGTTCCCTGCCACCTGGACTTGCATCTGGCATCTCTGAAGGCAACAATACAGCATGTGTTAAAACAAAAGGCATTGCTTCCATATACAACATGCAGCTACTGCTCTTTTTAGCAGATAAATTCCCATTGGCCAATTTCAGCTTTTAATTGCTTGTTTTTAAGGATGACAGAGTGATATTAAAAACGTAAATATACCATTTTGGATGCAAATTGAAATAATGGAAAAATAAAGCTTAAGAATGTTTTTGGAATGGCCACAATCTCTGTATTTCCCTTGCTCGCTTTAACTTGTTAGAAAACTAAATAAATAAAAGAAAAAAGTCTATATACTCTCTCTTCTTTCACATACATTTTTGCTTTTATAGCATATAGAAATACCTCATTGGCTAAAATTTTGCTCAGTTCTTGGCAGAAGAATATAATATTTCTAGAGAAACCACAGACAGTGTCACAGCTGCAAACACTGCTGGGCTCAGCTTAAAGGTAAGAAATTCAAGCAGGCATAGATAGAACTGTGTCCAAATATTACTGCATTTTTGGCATATTTGAAACAAAATATAAGGATCACTATTCTTTCTGCTGCTTTCAAGTCAGATCCAAATCATCAGGAGATGCACTTTCATATCAGAAATTGAGGCAGATGTTAGCTGTATGCAGTTTTTGATTTGTTCCTCACTGCTGCCTTTTCAGTCTTGGTAGCCTGTCACTGGTAACCAGTGTCTTGGCCTGAGGCAGCACAAACACTATGCTCATGGCATTGACAGATGCTTTCTTCCCAGGAAAGTTAGAAACTGGTTGCCAGGTAATGGCATGAGTTCTCTAAACTGTCTCTTACACTTTTTTTTTTATGCCAAAATGTCCTTTACCTACGCTTCAGAGCCTTCACTGCTACATCTTGAAGGAATACCCTGAGGTGGTCCTACTCTTCTATTCTCTGGATTTTCCTCTGTGATTCTCCATGCTCAGAAGAGCCTCCAGGGGTTTCTCTCATGTAAACATGGAACATTTTGGGGAGGAAAGTGGTGAAGTATAAACCACATTTTTTGCAACGTATGGTAGCTGCTTTGTGTATCTGTCTAATCTGAGGGAAGCACTGTGAACTGCTAGCCCTGGGAGTCAAAGGATTCTCATGAGTCCATAGAGCTCTTTTCTGTCCCCTGTTAGCAACCTGTACAGCAGCCTATGCTGCTGAGGGGGAAAAGAGTTCTGTCCAGGCAAATGAGAGCATTTTCAGCATCCCCCAAAGAACAGCAAAGAATACAGAGGGAACACACTCATATTTAAGGACATACTATAGAAAATGACTGATTATAGAAAAAAAACATTTAAACATAAATTGCAGACAGTATCTCATATAAGAATACTCTTGTGTGCCTGCTTGAGCAGAGGGGTTGGAATAGATGATCGCTAGAGGTCCCTTCCAACCTTAATCATTCTTAATACTCAATTTCTCCAAAAGTTGCTGATATAAGACAGAACATAGAGGCAAAATCTATATCTGTATATAAAGTAGAAGGGAAATTTACACAAAGATAACTCACAGAGAAGCACAAAGCATGGAGATAAAGGGGGCAAGATATCAAAAGATGTGCAAAAGAAAATTTAATGAAATAAAGCAATGAAGACAATACGCAAAGGCAAACATGAGAAGGTATGGAGAAGACGGTAATGGAAAATGCCCTATCTCTAGGTTAATTATAGCCCAAAAAGACATTATGTCAGAGCAGGCAGAGAGAAAGAGAAGGAAAGCAATTCATCACATTGGGGAGACAAACGATTAGGTGGAGGATGAGATTTTGCATTAATGTAACAAGTACATAAGAAATAAATTGTTTGTAGAGTTTGGAATAGTGCTATGTATAAAGACAAGGTAAAAGAATAAAAATAAACAGGTAATTGAAGGCGAAACAGAGGGTGCTGTATCCATGATTGTACTATTCAAAAATGACTTTTTCAGTGTTATTCAGAAAGCACACTGGAAGTAAAACCAAATTATCATTTTTCTAAAGACTTCCTACCCACAAAATGACATACATTACAAATAGCAGAGCAAGGAAAAGTCAGAGGCTGAAACTTCATGTGCTGCAGAAAACAAAAGAGCCATTGCTTCCAGCTAAAGGAAGTGAATTCACAAACCAGTGACATTAAACTTAGAACAGATGCTTCACATGATAGACATTTAGGCAGAACAAATGCATTCAGAATAGCCAATGTACTGCGATAGCCTGCCAGCAGACCTCCTGCAGCATTTACCTGAAAGACTGTGACACCCTCTAACCATGATATGCATGGAGAAGAATGCAATGCCTCAGCAAACACAACACTTTCCCTGAAGTATTCTGAGAGCTGAAAGAATAAAATAGGGCGAGTAATGAAGAAAACTAGGAAGGAACAGAACATTGTTCAAGTAAGAGCCTCGGTATTGCCTTTAAAAAATTAGTGCATTAGTGAAGTGCATTTGTCATTCACCCCTGCCATCACTCGTTCCATGACACAAGTATACTGAAAAATTTTCACTGATGAAACAAACACATACATGATCAATACTTACTGCCAAAGATGGATATTGGCAAATAATAATTTGCAATTATGCATAAGGCAAATAATTACTTGAGGCTTAACAGGGAGTTTGGACATTATCTAGATATATATACTTGAAAGTACAATTTTAATCTATTAAAAGGAATGATCATTCATGAAACAGAAGCCTTCATAGATAAGTTGTAAATCTAGTTTCAAAAATAAAATATGTGTAATCTTGCCTAAAAGTGTTGCTATTATAACAGGTAATGATGAATTATCCTACACCATACGGATGGCATAGAATATTACAATTCAAATGAAGAATTATTCATAAAATATAATGCTGTGAAATAGGCCTTGGGCCCTTTCTCCTTCCAAGATTGCTTGGC
>JAVCKT010028340.1:0-20934 GCA_032273925.1 Rhynchotus rufescens
GTGTGTGTGTGTGTGTGTGTGTGTGTGTGTGTGTGTGTGTGTGTGTGTGTGTGTGTGTGTGTGTGTGTGTGTGTGTGCGCTAGCTTCCAAATCATTTCTCTTTTAGTACTTTAAGTTCTGAATTACCACCATCTGGCCTTGCCTGGCCTAATAAGAACAGATAATACCAGCTGTTATAGTGACGAAAGAATTTGCAGCTCAATGCCCCAAACCTTTTACCTAGTCTTTCTGGAAGTATCTTCTGGAATTCTTTCTTAAATGCAAAATCAGAAATTTTAAAGCCACCTTTAAGGTGTTTTCACTGTTCTATACACGAATCACTACTTCATTTTATTCAAATGCCTCAGAGTCTGTACATTTTTATTACAGCACTAATATTTTCCTATATGGAAAAATATTCTCCAAAACATCATGATGTCATAAGGCTGTGTTTGGTCACAAAAATCACTTATTCCAGCAAATATCCTCAAAAATAAAGAGCAAGTTGCTGACATGCAAAAAATTATTGGGGAAAGGGGAAAAGCAGTGAAGATGGGGCACTGTAGGAGACAATACAATATGGTTTAAGTCACCCTGCTTTGGTTGAGGCCAAAATGATGGAAATCTGTATGATAATTAAAATTTTCTTCTATGTATAGCCCATGGCATAATGGCAATTATTATCAACTATAGACTTTGGTAAGAATGAACTGAAATCACTGGCAATTATGTTTATAATAAACACAAAACATTTACACTATGCATGTTAAGGCCTGGAAGCAAATGTTATGTTTGATATTTTAAGAAGTTGGTACATTAATTTTACTAGTATTATGTTTTAAAAGATATCTCAATAGAGTCTAGACTCCAGCAACACTAAAATAAAACAAGCAGTTTAACAAAGTAATCTCAGTTTTCATCTCCTAGCACATTGCTTCATCACATCATTATGCTTAAACAGAATTGTTACGTTATACAACCTTTGTACTATGTTTTATAAGTTTATTTTACAAATTTACTGAATTCAAGTTGATTGTGAAAACATGATCTTTAGAGAAAGAAAAAAATGTTTTTTTCCTCCTGAATCAGCATACATCGAATCTTTCAGTGCCTCATCCATATAAGCATCCAACATGTTTATGTTTTCATTGCAAGGAAAGAGTTATTTGTGTCAGGAAAAAGTTGTGCTAAAGTTTCCAATAGAAAACTCTTCTACAGAACTTGGACAGCATCCAGTCCAGGAGCTAGTGAAGTCCTATTGCTCTAATCACTGTTTCAACCTTCACCACAGGAGAAGACCGAAGACAAACATTTCTGATAAATATGCTTGTTGATTCATAATTTCTATCGATGCTTTTCCATTTCTTTTAACTTCCAGTTTTCCAGATCACACCAAGTCTCTGCTCTTGAATCATTTACATTTCTACATTAGTCTTCTAGCTGCAGTCAACACCCCTTCTTTGCCTTGCTGCCTTGGTCACTGGGACCCAACTTCTCTAGTCTTTTCCTACAAAAAACATATCCACACCAAAGCACCCAACTTCTTGGAGGCTTTTTTTTCCCCTGGTCCTCACTTGTACGTCTTCCAGTCCTTTGTTATGGGAGAATGTTTGAAGGGACGCCTCGGGCATAGACCTGTAAGACAAAGACAACATTGTTTGTTATTTTTCTTTCACATGCAGAGGTGGAAATGAGCTACCTTGCTCAGTATTTTAGCCCACCATTCTTGATATCTCTTCCCAGCACTAGGAATACCCAAAAAGAGGTTCCTTCTCCCTGCCTGCTGCACTACGTTTACGCTGCAGACCAGAGATTTCAGCAAACTCAAAGCACTCTTCAGATGGGCAGGTCTGTGCCCAGCCACCTGGGTAGTTCACTTGCCTCATCACAAAACTAACCTAGCGGGGAGATTCGGCCAGTTCAGTGAGTTCAACCAGCTCGTCAAGAACCAGACAAGCTGACACTGAGCAGTGCAAGGAAAAGACATGTGAGGTACAGATGGGACGGCAGACTGCTGCAGAAAAATCACTTGGAACAATATACATCTCTACAGGCATTCCTATAGTTTGACAGGATTAAATAGCATGAAGGCTTCATAAAGGCTCAGTGGCAGCTTAAAAGATAAAACCTTTCTCCTATTTAAACACAATCGTATCTCCTCTCTGTGCACCTGCAAAAGGCACAGATACTGCTTGTAAATTAGCCACACTCTTTGTAGATGTGTTTAACACACAATTTGCACATATTTGCAATAAAGCATGGGTACACAGAAAGCAGCGTTACTCCCTTCCTAGTACTGCTGTGTGATACATTTCCTGCTCTGGGTTTGCTTCCTGCTACAAAGAACCTTTTAGAAGGTCACAGCAGTTAAAAAGACGTTTTTTTAAAAAATTAGAGATAACTTGTAATCTTTTAATGAAGTTTATATGTAGGAATTGAATTGATTTGCTAACAAAATAAGTGTTTAAATTCATTTCTGAATTCATTTTTGTTTGAAAATACAGCACATATAAGATGACTACTTCCAGCCAAAGGCGGCAGCCAAGGCAGAGGCCAAATACACCACTTTGCCTCTATTCCGGGCATACAATGCAGGAAGACTGTAAACTCAGCGAGGATAGTGGCTTGAAGCTAAATAAGATTCCATGACCACGAGAAGCTGCTGTTATGTGGCACAGTGTAAAAGCAAAGGCAGCAGTGCTTACCGGATTGCTCTGCCACGCTGCTGGGAGTTCGGAGGCAGGAGCTCAGTCAACAACGGAGCCAGAGGACAGCACATCCATGCAGGTCTCAAATACTGAAAGGCACTTCATGGCAAGTGGTCACTAGGCAAGAAGTCTTCACGTTTCCTCAAGCAGTGGCTGAATCAGAGACCAGGACGAATCTATGCTGGTATTCCAAACCAAAATGCTGTCCGTCTTGCCTTGATACGGACAGAGCATGGCGGGAGAATCGTATTTTATCATTCATCTTGCAAGACATCCTCATATCCTTCGTTTTGATATTGGATTGTTTTAGGACGGCCCAATTATGGAGTTGTCCCATTACAAAATGAATTTTGTGCAAAAATCTCTTTTCCTGGACTTTAAGTTTTCTTGATCCTTGCCTCTCAGCAGAGAATGAGAAGGTCCAAGATGTGAGCACAGCTCAGAGATATGATACATGATCAGAGCAAAATGTTAAGCCTGACTGCTATGTATGCTTGGTCCCAGAACACGTAGCACAAACAACCAAACCTGGCTGCACACCAAGATTTAAAATAGGAAGATGACATCCAGTCTCTGTGACTCCAGGCCAGGAGATGCTTGGTATGGACAAGTGCAAAACTGTGTAAGCAGGCAGCTGCAAGGCTGCCAAAACCATCTAGGGCATTGCTGCAGCCACAAAGCTCCTAAGGTTATGGCCTACTTGGTGAAACCACTGCCTGCTAGGAACAGCTGCAACAGGAATAAAGTCACCACAATAATTTACCAGTCATAACATACCACAGAATTACTTAGTGTTGACACACATGCTTTAACTGAAAAAAAAATCCAAATTGCAAAGTAAAACAAAACAGAATTTCCAACATATCTAAATACTCAATATCTGCCAAAGAGGAAGAAAATAAAACATTCAAACAAAAGTAATACTACTCCTCCTGAACTGTTTTTCTGTCTTGTTTCCTCCACGTCTCTTTTCATTCTGTTCACATACTGTTCATACTGTTAGACTCTTTTTACACTTTAAGGCTTTCTAATAAAACACACAAAACAAAGTAAGAGACCTGTATTGCTTATTATTCAGATTTAAGTGTTGGTGGTCTCACAAAAAAATTACACTAAACATGAGAATACAGAAAGATTTTAAAGGTTCAGCAAAGACAAATACCTTATAATCTTGATCTGGCAGCATGTTGAGTAAGAAAGTCACCATCTTTTGTGGAAATTCATATTTTATTGTCCAAAATAATAATTCTTCTAGAAAACATTTATGCTTCAAAACATCCATGATAGATTGATCTGTATAAAAAGTTGGAGGAGGGGATGTGTAACATCATAATTATTTGAAATAATAGCATTAATTATAATGCAGTGCAATTCCTTACTTAAAACTCTAAAAAACAGGAACACCTCACTGCACTCTACAATAGTTTTCTTTCTTCCTCAGAAACAGAAGGAAAACTAAACACGGTCAACACTGTACAGTGCTAGGGCTTTTATTAATTAAAAAAAAAAAAAAAAGAGATGTTCTCCACCAAGAAGTCATCAGGAGTTTTTAGCACAATTCTGCCACAGAGAACTTCATCAACTGTGCTGAACCATACCACTCTACTGTAGTATATCCCCTCATTTTAATGAGCCACAATTTACACAATATATACACAGCCACTTAACTGAGAACTATTAATAATGTACAATGTTATTCAGCAGAAACAGAAATAGCAAAATGACAATACACAATTTATGGCGAGTGATGAGTTTTATCATCTAACAGCATTTATGTTCTGCTCACAAAATAGATGTGAGCTATTTTTATTTTTAAATCAATGTATGCACTAATTCTTCAAGGAGTACAGAGCTCTCAATCCAACGACTGACAAAAACAACTTCTTCCTCTGTCTACATTTTTAATGTAAAAATCACCGTATCTCATTATCAGAGAGCAGGCCAGATCCAGCTGGTACGAGAAGATCAAGTCCCACCCTTCCCCAGGCAGCCCTAAGCTCTGGCTCTGCCTTTGTTTGCGCTGGCAGCACCGTTTGTACAGGCACGTGGGAACCACTTCCATGTTGCCCGCTGAGATTTCAAACACCTCCTCTCCTAACTCACTTCACTGCAAAGCTGCACGCACCCCAACCTATGCCAGGCTAAACTGTTCATAAAGTTACCACTTGCATAAACTGTTAATTAAAATCCATTAAAACAATTGTCCTTCCAAGGTTTATGACTTTCCAGTTAAAGCTACAACAGGCCTCGTTTGCCCCTACAGTACCTAAGGACTACAGAAAATGACGTTGCTCCTTTACCTATAGAACTCATCCTATAGACTCGATCATTCAGCCCAGCAGATCGAGCACTGCATTAAGCACAGGGCTAAGGTGTGAAGTGCTCCCACTGGGGCAGACTGAGAACTGCTGAATCTGGACGCCCGGCCTTCAAGACTCTGCCTTGCTGAGCTGGGGCAGCTTGAGGGACCGCACCGCCTGGCTTGGGGCCTGCTGGCGAACCAGGAATCACCTTCATTTTCCACCACCACCTGGGGCCAGGTGGCCAATTACTCCAAAATATCTCAAGAACTGCTAAATATTGTTATAGAGAACAATTTGAATTGTAAGGATCTCAAAAAGAAACTCTAGCAATCCATACAAAGAATGTGTTATATTCAATATATTCTCTAACTGTAGAAATAAAACAAGACTATCTTCATTGAGTAATGGAAGTTGTTCTAATTTTAAAATATTTTCTAAAAAGCTTCACATCAACTACTATAGCAAAGGTGATGATCTTTTATATTCTCCTCCTCGACTCCTGTTAAGAGATTATGTTTGGGAATACACTGCCCATGGCAGTTTGGCAGCCACGCAGGCTCAAGTGCTGCGTCCCCAGAAAACAGGACAGGTTCGAGCACGTTCCCAGGGCCCCTCAGCGTGGGGATCGGGCATGAAGACACGCAAGGCACCCACTGTCACCCCAGTGCAGCTTTCTGACATTACTGCAGCTGAGTAGGTTGTAGTAACTTCTTCAGACAGCAGTTTCAGGCAGGGACAGAAGAACATCAATCCAGTTATACCTGCTAGAGAATTTAAGTAGGCAGAATGCTCTTACCCAACCTGGAAAACTTGTCAAAGAAATGGGGCTAAATCATCCCACTCTTGTGAGAAGCATCGTGCAATTTGAAATTTCTGTTAACAAATAAGAAAATAGTGCCTGTGGGTTTGAAATAGTCTTTGACGTCAGGTTTTTTAGATGGATCCATATTTCAAATAGTAACAATAAAGTGTCTCAGTACTCAGTCCATATCCATATCAGTAATGCCTCAGCATAAAAACTATCAGTTGTTTAAATAAACTTTCTGTTCTTTCCCATCACTATAAAAGATGCCATAGTCCATTTTAAACATCTGCCTGGAATATTTGTCTAGCATTCCAAAATATCCCCAGCATGCAAGAGGCCCCCTTTAAACACAGTACCACTTAACACCTAGGATGAGACAGGGAGTCTGCTTATATGGAAAAGGTAAATCTGTTTTTATTCAATACTCAGTTTTCTAAAATTTTCTTTTCATACTCTTATTTTATACCCTATTGGACATAAAATATGAATACTGAAAACTTCAGAAAACTATTCAATATTTAATAAAAACAGATACTTACCCTTCCCCCATTGGCAGACTCCCTCCTCTGGGGCTGAAAATCAGGAGCTATTAGAAGCTATCAACATCATGAGCACAGTCCATGCTGGGGTGCCTCAGAGGGGGAAGACTACAATCCTGGGGGGAAATGAAAGGTTCAATTCAAGAATCACTGTTCCTGAAATGCCACTGCTGATAGGAGTTTTTCAGGCCTGGTAGCTTCTAATTCTGGCCTTCCTCTCTCCCCTCTTCCCATAGGGTGTCACCATGCATCAGAAAAACTGCATTTTTTCTTGCATTAGAAAAGAAAAGTGTCTAAGTTATGTTCTGAACAAGCTGACATTCTCTACAATCAGAGAGCTTTCTTTGGATGCAAATAAGTCTGCATTTCTCCAAAACTATCACCTCTCCCATAGCATTATTATTCTCTATCACAGCTTATTCATGCCGAGTGTCTCGCCCTCTTTCTTATCCCTACATATACAGCACTGCTACCATCAGACCCTTCACAAACACCTGCACAATATTTGTAAGATTACCTCTCAACAACAGGACACCAAAATTCTTGTTCTCTATTCTGCCAATTTGACTCTCTCCTTTACTCTGAAAACACCAGAAATAATCAATCCTGCTTTCCCATACTCCTCACAGCACTTTCTTACCTTTTTACTGACTTCATGTGCTTTGCATACAAATCCAAGTTCCAAACATTCACTTAAACTCCTTCCAGAAATGTTTTTCCAGCTTGCACCACTGTTTTAGAACTAAACGTACCCCTCTCAAAGTTTACAGTTTCCTTGGGCTTCCCAAGTCAGTCTTCTCATACTCTGACATTTTTAAACAAGATTTTTAACTTAGTATCAGCAATTAAATATTATCAAGCACCTTTCTAACACAAAAACACATCAAGGAAAAGTACAGGATTAGGCTACCATATACTAACTTAAGTCGTTCTTCAACTGAAACTTGCACTAACCTCAATGTGAAAGCTAATTATGTTGGGTTAGAAATAGTGAAGGATTAATTTTAATCTAGGAAAATAACATAGTGGTTTCAACGCAGACTTCACTCTGTTTTTCTAGGGACCATTAAAAAAAAAAAAAAAGTGTGGAAAATACCAATACCAACCAGAACTAGAGATGCATTTTTGCCAGGCTCTTACACTGTACAAGGGCATAACGAAAAAAAAAAAAAAATCTCAGGAACAAAGACATCAGAAATGTGGTGGCCAGGCTTCGCTGCCAAAATTGCCAGTCAAACAAAGACCCAGGCAGTGGTACTAACTCCTAAGTGAAATGATTGTTGCCAGTAAGTGTGATTTCACTTTCTGCTTTTCATAGATATTGCTGTGTTTAATACCTGCATCACATGCAGCACCATAGTGCTTGGGAAAGAAGGAGTGCTCCTAGATGCTTCTGAAGACAGACATAAAGCAAATACGACAAACTGAGATCAGGGCTTCATAAATACCTTTGGTGGTGCTGCTTAGTTTCACCCTCTTGCGCTTGCCCACACCTTGGCTACCATCCTGGTCCTCCTGGGGTAGGGGAAGAGTTTAAAAAATTGATAACTGTATATTTAGAATTTTATTGCTAAGAGATTGTAATGTTCTCAAAATTCTGGTTCAACTATCAAGTTAAAACACAAAATTCCTGCATATAATATCTTACCAGACAATACTTTAGCTGTTCACGGAACCATGCACTCAGTGCAACTCAAAAAAAGTTCTCTAAATTGCTCCCTTATCCCTGCAGGCTCATTATCACCTGCAAGTTCAGACGTCTTCATCTATTTAATTAATATTGTCAGTTAGGCGCTCTGATTTCTGAAACTGATTGCCAGAAAAATGTCTAACACTATAAAATTTCTGAAGGTTGCAAACCCAATTTTCACTCTATTCATCCATAGGATTTTTTGTTTTCTATAAATATATGCATTTTTTAAGCCTGTCAACTCATTAGCTAACGATCAAGACAGCAACACAGACAATTGGCTAAACAAGCTTTCATTAATGTAGTGGGAAAGTTTGAATCAGAGAAAAGAATATTTGTTAAACAACTTTAAGAGGCCAATTCTAATAAAAAGTTCCCTACGAAACAACGGAATCTCTTTATACAGGGAATTGTCATTTGAAGCTCTGCAGACACTCTACAAACAATAAAGTAAAGCTTTTAAAATGCATTGCAAGTTACAAATATCACCACCACTTCACAAAAGGCACCCTGGGTGTTAGAAAAGAACGTGACATTAAAGGAGTGCATTAAATGATGCATGTGTCTTTACTAACAACGGCATTCCTAATGAAAGGCTAAAATAAAGAACAATCCATATAGGATCTAATAAAATAATCAATTGTGTCTTCCTGCACTTTAGTTCCAAACTTTAGGAGGAATAATTAAGGACATAAAACTCAAAACTGACTGTCTTTCTCTAGGGAGAAACACTATTCATGTCCTATCTAAAGGCTGACATGTCTAATGATACATTAATATGTATCCTGTTCATGAAAAATTAGAACTTCCTTTGCCTTTTCAGTATCTTCATATGAAAAAGTTTATCACTCTTTTGAGGTGGACATGCCCATGAACTGCTTGGCCTCCTGGGCTCTTTATGAACACATGCTCCTCCTGTTCTTGAGCCAGGAATCAGTCAGCTCTCAGGATGCCATCGCTGCCTATTCCCTCTCGATGGGACAGAATACTCCAGACCCAAAGCAAGTGAGCCCTACTGACACAGCAGGATGAACTGCAGGAGTCTGCAACCTAACTCTCCTGACAGAAAAAACTCCAAACTCCTCCCTGAAAGGTGGCAGGTAGAGGCCTTCAGTGACTTCTGTGAAGCCTGGGCACTGCCACAGATACAACCTGCCCGTAATTATGTCTACAAACAATATACATGTTCCCTCCCGCAACAGGGGAGAAGCATAAACATAAAGCAGTCTTCATTGCACCTTTTTAAGAGCTTTCACGTCACTGAAAGGAAGGAAAGCTTTGGATAGCTTAGTGAGAAAACCTTTCTTGAATTATTTATATATTTTTATGAATTTTTTAAATATTGGTTTTCCAGTGCTGCAGTATGTTAGCATTAAATCTTACTGTCAAGTGCAGAAATTTTAACAGCCATGAGATAGCGAGTGGTAAGTCATACTGCAGCCCACAAGCCAAAGGATCAAGACTAAGTGTATGAGTAAGCAAATGGGGAACTTCTTATTTTTACCCATTCGATCATGCTCTCTAATTATACCCAAGAACAGAGGAGAGCCACCTGGACTTACTTTACATAACAGAGTATTTATTAATATGACTAAAATGAATCACTTTTGTCCTAAATCCAGATATTACATTTTATTTGAAAAAATATATACTATTTTATAGACAGAATAAGTCTGATAATTGTACTACTACTGTACTGAAGAGAAACCAGTCAGTCACTTGTGCTCATTAAACTACAAGGCAAATTGAAAATCCAAATCAAAAAGCTGCACCCTTCCGTGTAGTCATAAAATTCACTGAGTTCCCTGTAACATATAATTTTTAAAACAGGAAAGACTTAAAGCTGTCCCTTTCTGCCTCTTGCTCAAAAATAGATACGAGGAAAAAGAACTAATCAAAGAAAAACTCCATCTCCCTACAGTATGTATCTGCTCTTATCTCTACCTTAGGAATGGAGAGGAAGGAAATGTCACCCATCTGATCTCCCTTCAGACTCTTAACAGTTCTGCTTTACTCCCTTCTCTCCGCACCTCTTCCACAGATAAATCATAAACAAGCTGAGTCATCTTTATTTTTTAAATTACAATAACACTTACTAATATTAAGATAACTTGAATCACTTGCTTCATTCATAGGCCTTAACAGGGACACTACTAACATTTTTATGGGATGTTATGGGGTTTGTTTTTATTTTTGAGTTTTGTCAAGTGATGGTGAAAAAAACAACAAGCAATACTTTGAAAAGTGCCACACTATAAATGGCATTGCTGAGAGTGTTACACATGCTGTCATGCCAGGAACAGAGGAAGGCATGTGACACAGCTTATTCTGGACATACACAAACAATAATTGCTTTTATTTCAATATTTGTTGATATAGAATTCAATATAAATATCCTATGCAAGATGGCATTTTACATTACTTAAATTCTGTTATACTATCCTACTATACATCTAAGAGTCGATCTGAATGGCTGCTAAGGCTTACCAGTGTAAATTAATTGGTTAAATAATTTTGCAATAAAACAAGAATAAATTGATAAAGCAACTCTACCAGCCTTAACTTTCCTCATTAAATGGCTGTGTTAATTATAGCTAGCTTTAGAAGTAGATGTGCTCCTTTTTTACTCCCACTCAATATGTTTGATAAATAAGATCAAGTCTACACATGGGAATTTACCTATAGAAAAATTCTCACTGCAGCTATCACCAGTTTAGCTGGATTCTCAAGTGCCAAAAACTGGTAACACCATTTTTGGGTATTACATGCTTTATGCTTGCATTAATCAAGACCAGTTTATATTACAGTGACTTTTAATCTACCTAGAAATTTCTTCTGCATTGGCTATATAGGCTGAACTGAAAGTACGTTAGCAAAAAGAAAGATTTTTCTAGAGGTCCTTAGTAAATCAAAGGCGTGAGATTTATTCCTTTAAATTTCCATTTTTTTTCTAAGCATTAAAATGAAGAGAATGTTTTGTAAACTGAAGAGCAAAGGTTTGCAGTATTTGACTGCCAGCATTCTCTCCATTTAATATTCTGTTGCAGTTCATCATATTCTTTAAAAACAGTCTCACCTCATCTGAAGAATTCCCTTGTCCTGATGTTGCTGTAGCACCTGCTAAACCTTTTTAAATAAAAAAATTCAGAGATTCTTTTTGTAAGTTTTATAGTGAAAAGAGAATATTTTATGAGATTTAATGAACCCAGATTAAATGAAATACTGCATTAGCTTTCTTAGAAGATACACAGCACTCTACTAAGAAATTGGAGTAAGATTTACAAGCACTATTAAGAGCTTGCAAGTTTGAGATTTAGAAATATGTTCCACTGCAGAACTTTGATGCACTGAGTTAATGGAGACACAGTCTTTCAGAGATAGCAAAGCTATTCAACAGCCTTTGGAGATCAGGAAAATCCACAGCACTATTGTAGCAACAGGTGGCTTAACTTTGTTGCAGTGACAAAATTCCACTACGAGCAATTACATCTTGCCTACTCAAATTCCACTAATCCTATGATTGGATAACAATACACAGTATTTTAGCAATCAAAAGCGAGTATGATTAGCTCTTCTGACAGAATTAAAATGTTTTCTGTAAGCCATTTTTTTGGTGGTAGACGAAGTAAGAAGCAATTCTGTAAGTTTACTGAGGTCGGATTTGAAAAAAATAAGAGTTTATCTCAAAAACAGAAATAATCAAGTCTTTAAACATTTTTCTACACAAACCTTGAACTGCTAATGTGCTAGTTCCAGCTCCTTGTTCCTGCATACCACACGCAAGCTTATCCTCAGGAAACGCCAGGCCAGAGCCTTTCAAAGCTATGAGGTACTTTTCGTGGCTTGTCTTTGCACATACATTCTCTCCAATACCTTGAATACATATTGAAAACAATGTTAAAGCATAACATCATCTACCTGGTTTGTGTTCTTCATAAAAGGTTCTATCTAGTAATACTCTCTTTCTCTATTTTTTTTAAACAGAATTAAGCAATCCAAAAATGGTCCACAATACTTTAATAAGCTATACAATTATACATACAAGCTAAAGAGTTTCTCAGCTGTTTTTGGTAGGGAATGGAACAAGTAATTGTTTCAGAGGAGCTTCTTGCTTTAAGAAAAAAAGAACTCAATAGTTCAGGCAAACAAACAAGTGCAAAACAGACAAGTTCCACTTTGAATAAGCTTAATACATCTTATTTCAGCACTGGGTTGCCATGTTCCCTTCAAAAGAACACATCTTTTATAAAAACCCTTGCTGAAATATATCTATATGAGGCTATTTAGGACACATAAAAGAACTCTCTTCCACAGGTCTTATTAAAGAATTTTCCTAGCAGCTCTTACATGCCACTCTCCATCCCCAATTACAAACAACAAGGGGAGAAGAAAAAAAAAAAAAAAAAAAAAAAAAACACGTTAAATGCATTCTTCCAGGTTTTGATAAGTTATATAAAAACATATAGTACTCAATTAATAAACATAAGTTTTGCTTCTTCATTAGGCTTCATAATTTCAATATTTAGTTATTAGAAATAGCACACGCATACCAGAACTAAGATCTTTGTAGAACTGCTGGTTAGTCAAAACCTGGGTAAGAACTGATCGCATTGCTCCTCCCATTTTGGTCAAGTCTTCCAGAAAGGAAACATGAGGCTCCAAAACCTGAAGGATTTTATGAAGGTCCTTTTCTGATGGTAGATCAAGAGCTGAAAAAGGAAAAAAGGAAAGACATAACAAGAAGTTGTGGTGTAAGTGTAATCTGTTCAAGAGCTTCACAAGGTAGAAATTAATAAATGCTCTAAAATTTACATATACAAGTTTTAAATTAACCCTCATTTCATTGTCTGGAAGAGCTCAACACAGAACTTAGTAATCTTAAAGCATATTCCACGTTAGAAAGCTCTTCAGCAGAAAACATTATCAAATATCCCGGTCAGGCAGTAACTTGGTTAGCAAAAGATGCACGAGACTCATTCTATGCTAGTTCAAACTAGAGAGGTGTCTTCACAGATTGCAAAGCAAATGATAAATGTGGTAAGATATGTTACAGACATACAGATTTTAAACATACCAGGCTCATTATATCCCTCTCTTAAGTGCTGAATAAGACTAAAGATGAACTGTGGAAGAACTAATTCTGACATCATCAACAAGTCTTTCGGGACACATGGAACATTTGAATTTGACTTAATCCGGTGTCTTTTACAAAACCTGCAAAATACATGAGGAAAAAATACAGTTCAGCAGAGTTAACATGTACTAAGAAACCCATTATGGTCTTTGTTTCTCAGGGAATATGTATTTGTATGTTAAAGGTGGTGTGGTGACGGCCTTCTGAAATTCCAATCACATCTTGCTTCCAAGTCCAGAAAACCATCAAGTTGATAGCTTTTTTCCCCCTCCCAATACTAGAACTACCTAACATCATGATTTCTTTCCATACATGTTAGAAGTACCTTGCACAGATCAGAAGAACACAGTATTTCTCTTCAGTATCATCAAACTCCCCATTTCTAAACAATCTGTTAAAAAATATCCCACTAATACAATTTCTTTCCCTCTGGGTCAGAGTTGGGCCTAATTCTACAAGTCCTTATTTAAAGAAGTTTTCAGAGACCAGGAGAAACAAATTCCAAAGATATAGTTTACGGGATCAGTACCAATCTCAAACATACAGCAATCAAATATTATTTGCAAAAGGATAATAGAAACGCCCTGTAAAAGATGTGTGAAGCACCTCACAATAGTAACAGAAAACATTTATTCTCTGGGGAATTCACGTGTGTCAGTAGTTAGGGCCTGGCTAGCACACAATGCCCTGAGCTGGAGCCAAACCCCACCAGTGCAGACAGAACCATTTCCCACTGACTTGGCGTGGGCCTGGCTAAACAGCCACTGAATTCTTTCCTGCTCCCAGCCTATTTTTAGAAAGGGCATTTATTAACATCAAAGGCTTATTTACTCTTGTGGAGAGCGGGGCGGGGGGGAAGCAAGCAAGCCAACAAGGAATAAAGAGTCACCATATTTTATCATTAACCATTAATTTTTCAACACAGACACTGATCAAACTGCTGGGCAATGAAGGGAAGACCTTCAGAATTAAAGTGGCTGTTGTTTTAAACTGAAGGGCCAGAACCCTAAACTGAAACAAGGCAGTAAGAGCTGAAACTACTTATTCCAAAATTTCACCAATATCTTACACAACCACCGGACAATCAGCAGAAAAGCATCCATTCAAACAAATACACATTTCAAAATGTTCCAAATATATCAAAATAGGGTTTTATTTAGATCATAAAAGAGGGAATGTGCTCTCCGTTGTTCCAGCCCTGGCATTCAACTCATCTGACATTAAACCTAGCTCAGGAAGCTAAGCTAGCAAAAAGCCATTCACTCTTCAGAGGAATAGAGTGCAACTTCACAACTTAAATCGACTTGCACTGTGGCTGACCTGCTTTCTTGGAAATTGCACTGAAATCCCTGAATCATCTCGTGATTATCATCATCCCTTTCCCTTTCATCATCGTCATCGCCTGATGGGGAGCAAAACACCCAGAACACAGTCCCAACACCACAGCAAGACGCTGTCTGTTTTCCTGCATCCAGGCGAACAGGCAGGTGGAATCCGGCTCACTATGGAGCCAACATCTCAGCTTCTGGAAAAGAGCTTCCAAACTTGCCCCGTTGTGAGAGCCGGGCTGCTCCCGCACAGCTTGGGCAGAGCCCCCCGGGTCCCGCCGCGCTCCGGCCCGCACGGTCTCGCCTCCCAGAAACCCGACCTGCGATCACGCACATGCACACGCAGCAGCTATTTTTAGCAGCTTTTCTCCCCCTCCTTCCCATGCTTAGAGAGTGCTTTGTTTTAAATTAGCTTATCAAGCTGTCGAAAGGAGGCACCTCGTGTTAACCCACGTTGCACAAGACTTGCACAACGAGCACCCGCTCGGAGAGCTACTCGGGGGGACAAGAAAGCAACAGTCACCCTTTCTAAAGGGAAAGCACCCAACCAGGAGCTACTGAAATCCTAAATCTTAAAGAAAGCAAGTCAACATTTAACTGATTTTTCAATTTGTAGTAAGTCATATTTAATCTGACTTTTTAAAGGTGTTGCATATATAATTCATATAGTTTACCACATAACTGACAGTGTCATATAATGTTTTATAAAGTAGTCAAAAAACAAGTAAAATTTGTAAGCAAGAATTCCAATAAGTATTTTAAAAAGACAATGCCCTTTGCCCCAATCACAAAGCTAGGGAGCAACCAAAATGGTTATGTACACCATTTCTGCAAAATAGATTGCAAAACGCAAAATATTTTCAGTGATACAGATTCCTTGTGAACTCGCATTGTCTCAGAGTCCTTGTGAACTCACATTTTATTCTTTATGGTCCATCACAGTGTTTAAAGCTTGTGCGTTTTTTTCTCCTGCTTTTGCAGGTCACTTATTAAAATAAACCACAGTTCAGAGTTAAATACACCTTTCCTATCAAGTCTAGAAGCTTATCTAGAGGCAAAAGGACTTTGGTACACTGTAACCTTGCAAAGCCACTTTCACTAACAACCAGCATGACGTCAACTCTGAAGAAATGCAGAGAAAATAAAAATTTTCTGAACATTATGGCTTCATCACCCCCCACATAATTACATTTCCATAGCTACATTTCTTCATTTTGCCTGCAAATAGGCTTCCAACAATGAATCAGTAAGTTACTGATTTGAAGCCTGAGGAAGGACCGCTTTTCTGACAGAGCTCCTTGAGAAAGGGGTGAGCAGCAGAACCCAAGTACTTGTGTTCCTGCGACCAGGGATGCTGACAAGGAGCAAAACTGACTGCAGAGATGTCGCTCTCGCCCTCCGAACCAGGAAAGCTCTGCTGCAGAGACACAGAGAAGGACAATGAAACATGGGACATGGGAAACTGATGGCTGCCCAAAAAAAGAAAGCCCAAGCACATCTTTGAAGGACATTTTTCCACACATTAAACCATGTAACAAAGCTGGTTAGAAGGCTAGAAACCACAGATTAAATTCTTTAAAGTTTTTATACCCTTTACAGGAAAGGAGGAGAGCCATGCAAGCCACCAGCAACTCGCTTAACAGTGGAGCAAAGCTCTCCATCCACAAAACAAAAACAAGGAACCTGCAGAAGGGCATTTCCATCATTCCCATCAGGCCTCACACAGAAACCCATCAGGCAGCTGGTAACGCAGATAAACTTCGGCTGAGTTTCATTAGTATGCAAGCAGGCACAATCAGGCAGAAACTGTAAATTTAGCAGTTTCAATGATAAGATTATCATTATTACATGTAATGCCCAGCATTACATCACCAGATTGCACGTTCCAGAAAGACAAATCAAAACAAGGATTCATAAAGTTAAATTTCTCACAAAGGAGAGCGCCTATATTTCCATCAATAGCTCAGAAACAAAAAACTAACAAATCCAGAAATAGCTCAAATAAATCACATCTCACTTTATCCTGCCTAATTAAAAACAACAAAGAGTAGTATGTCCAAAATCGTTGACTTCCAGGAGAATAAAGATTTCATAGTCTTTATGGTAACCTGAAACAAATCTCTTGTGGCTGAAGAAAAAAATAACTTTTTTTTTTTTTTTGAAGGGATTAAAAACACAAACCCACAAATTTTTCAGAAAATAAGTCTCATCAATGTGATCCGATTTTTTGGAAAAATACTAGTACATACTCATTGGAGACTTCACTAATACTGCTACTGACTGCAGAGCAGTGCCTGTACACAGCACACATCACTACCAGACACCTTTTAATCACGATTTCAACAATTACAAGGCCAATAAAACCTAGCAAGCTGAAAAACCATACAAGAATGTCATTTAAAACATGAAAAAGGAGGATTAAAGACAAAGAAACTGTTTTCAAGATGCACCAAATCTCTCTATAGGTTATTCAGCTTGCCATACAGTACAGCTTCCATCGTTTCTGGAGTCTGTTTATGTAGCCATACAGAATAAAACATTTGTTTTTTCCACATATAATAAGAATGCTTTTATACAAAATATCTCAAGAAGTGATTTTTTTTCCCCATTTCCTCTTCAAAAAGGGTCATAGTGCAATGTTTCTAGATGGTGCAACCGCCTAGCTATGGCAACAGCTAGAAGCAGAGCTTTGTACTCCCCCAAGGAGGGAAGGAAAGACATCTACCACTGAGAAAATGCTTGAAACGCTTCTCCGGTTATTTTATGGACATCTTAATGACATATTGCAATTAACTATCATATTGCAATTAACTATCATTTGCAACTATACACTCAGCTTTTGCAAACGCCAAGCAAAATGCCATGTGCAACTTCATTCTTAGCGGTCAAGCAACATCAGAGTTTGAATCCACGCTGAATAAAACGCGACAGTTCTTGACCCATCACTGACCACGTGTGAGATGCTGGACCTCAGGGCAGCAAGAAAGCAGAAGTGCTGGGACAAAATGATCAGCTGGAGCTGGTCAGTGCAACCAATGTGAGCCACTGGGCTAAGAGACCAGAGCAGACCTTGTTGGCATGCACAGAAAAAGCAGAAAGGGCTTTGTGCCAGGTTGTAATTGAGCTATCTCTATAGGTACTTTATCATTTAACATATTCTAGTCACAGGCCCTACAGGAGCAGCTGAATTTTAGAATTTTGATAGAAAGTCAAGTAACTCAAAACACACACTACTTTCTGCCACAAAATATTCTCTTCCTAAAACAAGGGTGGATGCTCTGGTATATAACTACAGTCCTGCAACTGCATTTAAGCACAGGTTGCATCTACCCAGTTTCGTCCAAAAGCTTCAGTTTACACACTATTTTAAATATATTTATGTAATAACAAACACAGCTAGCAAACTTACAAGTCTAATATCCATTTAAAAAGCTATACCAAAGAGAACATCACAGACACAGCAAAGCAAAGCCCTGACAAGTTCAAAGAGTGCCAGTTACTTTATTAACAGCAACATTAATATTATTGACATAATCCTAATTCAGTCATTTGCATGTATGAATACTGTAACTATATTTTCAACAAAAAATGTTGATAAATGAACCATATCCATTAAATGAGCATTTAATTCAGGATTTCATTGCAACAAAGGCAGCAAAGAGAAAAATCTTTGAATTCAACTCTTGAAAATAAATTTCATGATCACTTAAAAAAAAACAGGAGAAAATTAGCAGTGTTCAAAACTCTTCTAAGATGTGCTTTTAAGACTACAGCTAGCTATTTTTTTCAACTATGAAACTGAGGAGAGACATTAAGATACATATTTAGTTTTGAATATGAAACTTCCTGATTTTTACAATCTCAGAGCCATCGGTTCATCTCAGAGTTTCAGGCTTCCCTGCTTTCTCTAGTACTTTCAAAGCAAAATTCCTAGCAGCAGAGCTGAGAGAGGAGCAGGTCAGCAAATAGACCCCATGGTCCCAATCCCTCCTCAGACCCACCTGTGCTTGGCTTTCACCTCCTTCCCGAGCCATGAGTTCAGATGTGATCTCCTCAACCAGTTGTTCTCTGAATCCCATTAAGTATCAACCTTAAACCTAATAACACCACCTGTTCTAATGGGAAAAAAAGCAAGAGTTTCCAGAGGAGATTTTAAAAATATGTTTTCCGGCTAAGGAAACTCTTGAAGTATCCCAAGAAAATTTAAGCAAGTCACACATTTGGAACACTACATTACCACCTGAACGCTGAAGTCCAACAAACTTCTAAGCAACTGGGTAGCACAAGACAAATGCAAAAACTATTCATATTTTTGAGAATTTTAAATACACTGACCGGATTTTAATGAGAACTTTCAACTTAAACTGATTCTACTTTGGTCAGACCTCCTCCAAGCAGAACACATTTTATATAGACAAAACTTGCAGTATTTGGGGCAAGTGCATGCCCGTGGTTCAGGCCCTTGGCAAGCGCCTTTGAAACACCCGCGCGTTACTGCTGCGGCACGTGCAAAGCACACAGCTGCTAGTCAAGCCACAGCTATAAAAACAATAACCAAATTATCACTTGGCAGTCAACCACGTGGAAAACAGTGCAACAACAACTAGTTTGAAGGCTAGTATAGACCCCAGTAAAGGCATTTGTAACGACTGGAGGTTTGTGAGCCCATTGTACGTCAAGCTGGGTTTAATGATCCCAGCAACCTGAAAGTGGTGGCACTTTGCAAGGAAGCTCTGCAAGCACCACCGCACGTTACTGCAGGGTCCTGAGCTGTGGTACCAACCTCTACGTCTGGGTGCTGGCGAGGCAGCAGGAACCAGTCACTGCATGCTAGCCCTAGCTTTGGGAAATGCTGCCATCACAGTGAATCCCAGCCTGAATTCCTGGACCTTATACATGGTGGATCTGGGGAATTAGGCAGTGGAGTTTGTTCCAAGCAGTAGCATCCGCCACAGAAGGCCACAACCATAGGTTTGCTCAGCCTGCCAGGCCCAGGTAATGGGCCCAGCAGCTCAGACCTCTCCTCAGCCCTCACCCAGAAGCCTTGGTAGTCTGAAGGACATTAAAAGCAGAGAAGCTGTAGAGAGTTGCTGCAGCTCGTGAAGAATGTCATCTGCACCAGGCCCACAATCCTCACTGCAGGGACCTCTTCAGACACAGGCACAAAGCTCAGAAGCCAAGTTTCTTGTCAGGTGCCAGGAACAGTCCCAGCCTGCTCCTGCAGCACCCATGATCTTTTTCAGAGAAAGGTCCAAATGAGCACTCTTTTTTGCCCTGAGCAGCTGTACCATCAAGCCTAGCCAAGCTGAGCCTCCAGATCCAGAACCAGCACCAGGTAACGTACATTAATTAGCTCATTCATGGTGATTTGAAAACTACAGAACAATCACACCATCTAGTTAATGTCAATAAGGGAGTGATTATTTAAAGGACACAGTATTCAGTCTCAGACAGATCTGCTATCTCTGATCTCAAGTGGATCACAGCTGCTACAACAGGATGATAACAGATCCTGCCTTTTCAACAGGGTCAAAGTACATCCCAATGTCACTATTACAACAACTTTCTCAGGGGTAAGTCAGAAAGGTTGCCTTTTTAACTGTTTTTGAAAGTTTTCTCAAGCTTAGAATAGTAAAAAGGTCCTTTACTCTTATTCAGGGAAAGATGATAACAGAAATAGCTTGCAAACACAGCAAGCCCATTTATTTTGAAATGAACTTCTGTTAGGAAGTGTCTCTTAAGAGGGATAAAATAAATAATCAAAGCCAGAAGGAGAACACGGGAACAAAGCAGCGATAGCCATCAATGCTTGCTATTTCGTAGTCCAAGGTTACGGAATCTATAGAAAACTAACGATTTTGCAACACCTTCTAGGGGCAAAACTAATTCCAGGTTATCTAGAAACCAAGTAGAATACTTCTCACTCTCCAGGATCCAGAAGCAGCAGAGAGAACTCTGTGGTGACTCAAGTCATGCCAAGTGGATCACGGTAAGGCTCAACATAAATCCCCAAAAGAGATATAATAAAGAAGAGAGAGCTGATCTAATATTCAGATCCGAGGTGCACTAATGTGCACCTTAACACAGCAGAGTCGAATGGCAAAACCGGAATGAATCACTGGTGCCAGCACTGCAGAAAACCCGAGCGAGGTACCTGAAGGCTTTTAAACGTGTGGCCCACAGTCTCAATCTACAACAGGCACCTTTCTCATGGCCACACTTTGGGGGCTTCACACATGTTCACTGACAAAGAAAGGGCCTGTGGCTGCAAGTAGAAATAAAAAATTTCTTAGAGCCGTTTATATAAGTCATAGGAGAAGGCAACAGGGGTTGCCATAACTACCATCAAACACACAGCGAACACCAGCGCAAAAGCTGCTTAATGAAATTCTTAACCTGGCTCTTGGCCCTTCAGGATATGTAACTCCTGATGTAGATATTATTCTCT
>JAVCKT010028342.1:0-10103 GCA_032273925.1 Rhynchotus rufescens
GAGGAAAAAAAATAAGAAAGTGGCCACACTAGTCCATGCTGCGAGTGAGCTTTAAACAGAAATGTTTGTTAAATGTCAAGGGCCAAACTCTGACCAGGCAGCTACTAAGTGGTACGAGCTACACTGGCCTGGTTTTGAGCTTCAGGATACTGTGTTTGTAAACAAGATGTTTTATAGACTTCCTTTCCTTTTCCTTGAATTTATTTTGATTTTATGGTAGGGGAACCTCCATAGTTAAAATGACTCTCTAATAAGTAACCTAAACCAAAATCAAACACTGAAAATATTGATCTTTAGAAAGCATGACATGTGCTCCTGATAATATCTCTCAGTAGGCTGGTAATTCTGTATTTGTATTCCTCAGCTGACTAGTGCTGTTTAAACACTGAAATCACAGCTGTATCTGTGCTATAAGGGCTGCAAAAAAAAAAAAAAGTAGAATTTGTGCAGCTGGCTTTATCTTGTCTTTATGTATATGAGAAATACATAAGAGTGACTTCTATAAGAAAGAAATGCACTTTAGCTATATTGTATTGCTTTGGAAAAGGCAACATTGAAACTTGGTCAGCTCAATGTTTTGTCTGTGCTGTCATAAGAAAGACCGTAAATAGTTATGTCTTTGGAGGAGAGGCTAAAACAGGCTGCAGCTGTGGAATCTCATTTCTCAAATCTTTTTTAAATAAAGTAGAAGACTAGAAATTTATTTTGGGAAAGCAAAAAAAAGTTTGGACCTTATCTGTCACATCTGCAAAATTTAGTCTTATATTTTGTTGTTCTACATCTATAACCTTGCTTTAAATATGTCTTTACTCTCTTACTACTCTCACCAGAAACTGCTCTAGAAAGTCATGCTCTTCAAGTCCAGTAGAGAAGTTTTTTAAGAATTTTTCCTTTGTAGTTTAACTACTGTATAATCCTTTTAATTTATGCTTTACTATATACAACTCTATGTGTATATACACACAAATGATTAAGACTTCAAAACATATATTGGTAGTGGGTAATACAGGCCTATATAGTAGTGCCTGTATGGAGGTTTGGAATCTTCACCTTGAAAGGACACATTACAAACCCAGGCAACCAAATCTGTGGGGCCAGGGTTGGTGGAATTAAGAATATATGATTTTTTTTTTGTTTTTTTTTTTTTGTTTTATTGTTACAGGTCTTCAGGAGATGCTACACGATCACTCCTTTGTTGGCTGTGTCAGTCCTCAGTGGGCTCTGGCACAGTACCAGACAAAACTCTATCTTCTCAATACAACAAAACTCAGGTAAAGAAGCTATTTGACTTGTCACAGTTGAAATAGCTCCTCATGACCAAGGTAATTAGGAGGCAGAAAGAAATGACAGAAGAACAACTATCACTTTCTTGTCACCTGTGCAAAACCCATGAGGCTAAGAATTAAGCGATCAGCTCAGAAAGTATAGTTGTAGCTACAACTTTAGGGTGAGCATGTGAATCTTAAACTGTTTAGTTAAAATAATCTGAAGATTATAATTTGTTAATCTGAAGAGACATTTCTGATGTTCCCAAGATGAGCTTTACTTTTCCCTCTTCGCATACATATCTTGCAGTGGTCATTCCCATGTAACTAACTCACTCTTGTACTTTGATTTAGCCAAGAACTCTTCTACCAGATACTTATTTATGACTTTGCAAACTTTGGCATCTTAAGGCTATCTGTGAGTATCATCAAGCCTATTTTTTTTCTCAGAATAATTTATAATTTTCTTGTTCTTTTTAGTCAAATGGAACTTTGATGGAGCAAATGTTGTTAGCAATGTTGTAGCTACAGCTGGGGCCTGTGATACTGGCCCCTTGTTAATCTCACTTTTGGCTATTAACGGAGTTTTGTTATCTTGTTACTGTACTGGGACAAATAATACCTAACCTATCTTTATCAGAAATAGTTACAAGATAAGGAGTAGCACTTTACAGTCTATTAAGCACTTCATAGAATCTTGGATGCTGCAGAATCCTATCAGTAAGAAATGAGTATTTTTGTTTTTGTTTTCAGAACTGCTCACTTGTGGGCCAGAGACAATTAGATTATAGTTGAAGGAACAAAAGGATTTTTAAAGAGCAGGAGGAGGTTTGTGCTTATTACCCAGTTTTGACTCCTCTGCTTTTAGGAGCCAGCTCCTTTGTTTGAGCTTGCCCTGCTTGCTTTAGAGGACCCTGAAAGTGGCTGGACAGAAGAAGATGGCCCCAAGGAAGGGCTCGCTGAGTACATTGTTGAATTTCTGAAGAAGAAGACCGAAATGCTGAAAGATTATTTCTCTCTCGAAATTGATGAGGTGACTAAACTATATTAGATGCTGATAATAGGCAACTGCAAGAGTTTGCTTGCTTCAGAAATAATGCTGGGCAGCTGAAGTACCATCAGGAAGAACTTTGTGTACCCCTTATCATATATAGAGCACAACACTCAGCAAGCGTGCTGTTGCCTTTAAGCTCATGTGACTGGGGTGTTTTTCTAGGAAGAGGGAATTGTGTTAGTGTCTTGAGCTGAAGAGGAACCCTGAATTCAGGTCTCTGACCTGGCTGGTCTAAATCCAGGCCTTCTCATATTATAAACAACAAACCCAAGAGAAACCTTCCCAAACTTCTTCCCATGATGCCTGCCCAGAATCAGACTGTACAAACATGTAATTTCAGATGCTGTTAAGGAGCACTAAGTTTCGATAAAAGGACAAGTTTCTGGTATATAATAGACCAGTTTTGATGCATCTGCTGTAAGGGCAAAGAGCACTTTTTCTCTTTATGCAAGCAGCAGTATTGTGTTACAGGAGGGGAACCTTAGAGGACTGCCGCTGCTGCTCGACAACTACGTCCCCCCGCTCGAAGGGCTCCCCATGTTTATCCTGCGCTTGGCCACAGAGGTAGGTTTCCTAAAGAAAAGGGAGGGTGTTTGTTCACAAATGCCCTTTTATTTAGGAAAGAAATGATTTGCATTATCTTTGAAGTTGCACAGGGAAGGCTGAAATGGGTTTAAACATACTTAAGTTATACATACTTACGTATGTAGTAACTTAGTATATTAGTATAACATACTCCAGTTAACATACTTAAGCCTTTGCTGTGGTTAGACTGTTGACCATAACATCCTGAGTGCTAACCTAATGAGAACAGATACTCACTTTTACTTGAGTAAACTATTTCTGTTCCATTACCTGCATCAGAATGATCCCACCACTTACAATTTTTTAATATTAAAAAATTGTATCTTAACTGCTGCACATATTTTGAGTAGTTTTTCTTATTTGTAACAGGTAAACTGGGATGAAGAAAAGGAGTGTTTTGAAAGCTTAAGTAAAGAATTATCCATGTTCTACTCCATTAGGAAGCAGTACATAGCAGATGACACGAACCTGACCAGCTCTCAGGTAAGAGAACACGTAACTAGTTATATGAACATATAACTTGAGCTGTAGACTTCCAGTTCTAATTGTACTTTCAAGGAAGGAAATCAAGCAGAAAGGCAGCAGGAGTCTGAAAGGATATGTTAGGCTTAGCTGATCTGAAGAAGTGTAGTATCATGTGCTGTAGCATGTTCACTACTCCACTAGCTGTGAGGCTTCTTAGAGGCCAGGGTTTCTAACCGATGAGCTTCTACAGGGTTAAGATGCAAGTACACCTGAAGATACAGTCTGGGCAGGGCAAGTATCTTGCTAACGGTCTAACCATTCAGTCAAGTCAACCAGTTCCGCCTGTGATACCACTAAAAAGAGGAGCCAGAACTTAGGACTCAGGTGTACTTGCACACTCGCTGGAGGTTCTCTATTACTGAGGTTTGAGAGCTGCTCACCTTTAGCGAGAGTTTTGCCTTTTTCCTGCCCTGTATTTCAGGCTGAGGATTCTGACTCGGGCTCGAGGGGCTGGAAGTGGACGGTGGAACACGTCGTTTTCAAGGCCTCCAGGACTCATCTGCTGCCGCCTAAGCACCTCGCGGAAGATGGCAATATCCTGCAGCTTGCTAACCTGTCCGACCTGTATAAAGTTTTTGAGAGATGTTGAACAAATTGCTAGAGAGACTTGTGCCTCTGTAAAAAGCATTCATTTTGTATTCTATTTATTTAGTAAAGGACAAAACTGGAATCTCAACTGTCAAAAAAGGATTTAATATCAGACTAACTTGATTGCAAGCAATTTTTTTTTTTGCATCTACTGAATCTACTGAAGAATAAAAAAAATTATTTTAATTATTTCTAAGCCCAGCTGAAATGAAGCTAGAGCTTTAACTTGGGCCCTGACCTTTCCTGGGGTCATACAAGAATCCTGGAATATCACAACTGTTCTCACAAGGAGGATCCTAGAGAGAAACCGTCCTTCAGGAGCATGTTCCAGCCCCAGGGGGCTGGTTAACAGAAGCAGACATGCTTCACCCTCCCTGTGCGTCATACAAAAAGAGGCAGCAGCAGAAGCTGTGTATTCATGAGCATGCCCTGTCCTCAGAATACACAACTTAAGAACTCAAGCCCCCACATAGATATTCCAAGCCATTGGAATGGCTTGGAATAAGCCCCCAAAATGACTATGCAGCACTTAACAAAAAATGATCTATGTTACCACTCATCTATGAGCCAATCCTTTTAAGACCCTGACACTTTGCCTAGACACTGAAAAATGAGTCTCCCCATGGAAAACAACTTCCCTGTAAGTCTAAGAAGCATCTAGCACAGAAACCAAACATGAAAGTACTTAAGTTTCATGAAAAAGGAAAGTAGCTGTGATCGAAGCAGAAGCACTAAGGCCCTTGCTTGCAAACAGCCTGAAACCTGTGTTGCCTTGAGAACTCCTGGAGAGAGATTTGCTACAGAAAAACATCTGGTTTCAATCTAAAGGATTAATTCCTCTCAGATCAAGTGCTGGGCTCTTTCTGGCCTGAAACAAAGTCTTACACTGCGTAGCCCAACTTCAGCCAATTCAGAAGGATAATTCAGCAAGTCTCTCACCTGCTACATGCCACCTGGAAAAGAAGACAAGTTCATAATAGTACTTCATGTCTACCAAGAGTGGGCTACAGCCAAAATCACTATTGTAAAGAGATTGAAAAGATACTTAAGAATGTAAAGATGGGCATTCAGTGTTTCAGCTTTGTTCTATCCTGTTGGTAACTCGGGATTTTAAAAGAAAACAAACGCCTTTTCTGGTCAGTAAAGTGTCCATTTAATAACCTCCTTAGCCACTTATCCCACTCCCTGCCTCCCACCTAACATTTCAATTCACACTTAAGCAGCAGACAATGCACAACTTGATAGTGTGTAACACAAGGATTTAAATCTGTACTTTTACACAGATAAGAGTATAAGATACCCTTACACTCCTGTATCAGGCGCTACTATTCGACAAAATTATCTAGAACTCAGATGTACCCATGCAAAAACAAAAAAAGCAGATTTTTATGTACAGTCCCTATTTATTTTCTTATAAATTTAAATATTTTACAAAAAAGCATTTTCAAAATGTATAAAGTTTAGTGAATACCCCATATGTATCTTAAAATAAAATGTTATCTGATTTCAAAGGTTATTTCAACAATCTAGCGTCATTGAAGACTAAATTGCACCATATAAAAGGCACTTGTGCTGTGTGATGTCTTGAGCAAATATAGTTGTTAGTTTATAATACAGTATTACAGTGTCTTTTGAATTCATGCAGTTGTCTCCAAGCATCAAGCATCATTAAGCAGCCAAAAGAGATTGTGAGTAAACTTGATTCCACAGTTGTGAAAACGGTTGCTATCGCTAAGTCAATCATACAGCATCGTGCTCCAGCTGACTCTAGAATCAAACGCTACGGAAAAACTGCTGTCATTCACAGGGGAATTCAACCTACATCTCATTCTCTCATAAGTTACAGAAAAACGATGCCATTTAATTATGAAACTAAAAACCATTGAACAGCTCAGTGTTCCAACAGTTTGTGGCAATGAGAGTCTGTACTTAAAAACAAGCTAGGGGCTAGTTATTCAAGGAGCAGTGCACAGTATTCTTTTATTTTCACTTCACTGCTGAGATAAAAGCGCAGTCCGATTTGCCTTCATCTTCTCCAGCCTTTTCATCAAGTGGTTATTGGTCATCTCCATTTCTTCAATCTTATCCAGTGCTGTTCGTAACTATAACATGAAAGCAGAAGTTATTATCACTTTAAGCTCAACTGAGGTCTTGACAGAGGAAGTAAGTCAGGAGCACAGTCAAGTCCAACGCCTTTCCAGCTCCCCTGGGAAATGCTGACACCTGACACAGATCCCTGTGGAGCTTCCTGGTAACTTTTATGAAATAAGAAAATACTACAAAGCATCACATTTTGAAAAAAATGGGATTTCAGATCCTTACTTTCAAGAAAATACTGTGTTAAACTGTAACTGGGAGTACTTTATGCGCTATAGTTGTCATTTTCTGGAGGCAATACTAGTGGCCTCTTTTGAGAGCACTTGGAAGCTGTGACAGAACACTGTAAAAAGGGAGGGCTTGGAGACAAGGGCCAGTGGCCCACAACTGAAATCTGGTGCGACTCAAAGCAGAAGCTGCTCACCTCTCGCTGAAGCTTCCTCTTCTCAGCCTTGAGCTCATCTTCCACTTTTTCTGCATTTTCTGCAGCACTTTTGTATCTTGCAACTTGGCCCTCAAGTCGTCCAATCTGCAAACCCAAATAAATGTACAAAAATGTAACAAGGCGCTCCACCTGCCTCTCCTAAAAAGCACTGTACCACAAGGTATCCTCCAAATTAAACACAGAATCTGCTTCAAGAAGGAGGCAATTGAAATGGGTTAGCAGCAGCAATGACTGGAAAGAGAGGGATTAAAAGTAGTAGTAAATGTTCAAGCAGCAGAGTAAGTTGAAGGTAGAAACTTGCAGTGCCCCTTCACTGCCTGGTGAGGGTGACAAGAAACAGCAGAGAATGGAACAGGGTACGGGAAAGAGCACAGAAGACAGAGCAAGTTAAGATAACAGAGCAGAGAGGAGCTGAACAGAAAGCCAAGAACTGGGAAAAATCTGGGATTAACAACAAAAGGTGGGAAGTGGAAAAGCATAGACAGTGAGAAAAAGTGCAGAGCAGAAAGGAGATGGCAACTGTAACTGGGCAGGCTGCACGGTGTCCAGCTTGTGGCACAGTTTTGCATGCAGAGGGGTCTGCAGAGGCGAAGCAGGGCTGGGATTGTGGCATTCAGCCCATTTGCTGGCTTGTTGTGTGTCCATCTCCCTGCCCCACTAATGATCGCTCTGCTTATGACTCCATTGCTGTGCAAGACAAGTAAAAGCAACTGTAATTCAAGCTATAATCTTTTAAGTGTTTTTAAATGTAGCTGAACTATAATCCCATTTGTCCCAAGGGTTGATATGCAGGAAAAAGGAAGCAAATAATGTAATGCTCCTTTGTGTAAACTACAAAACAAACGGTAAATCAAATTAGGAAATAGGTTTTCATGCATTTGTTAAGAAAATTCTTGTAAAAGCAGAGCAAGTGCAGTCAAAGATAAGGAAACATATACTTACATTTTGTTCCATGGTAGTTATGTCTTGTTCAGCTTTTGAAAGCTTAAATTTGTATTCACTAATTTGTCTATTGGCATCTCCTAGACAAAAGACAAGTACATTACTCAATGCAAGCCTCTCAATAGGCAGTTTCCATTAAAATCAAATGCATTAAAATTATTTTATTCAGAAGCCTATATTCCAGACTATTAAGAGGTAAATATTCTTCTGGAAGTTGTCTTTAAGAAAAGGGAACAGTTTTCCTGTAATATAGAGAACACACATATTGCCATTATTGTAAGAGACTGCATTAAATTTCAGATGTATAAGCCCACATATGCATGTTTTAAAACAGGCACATTTAGATCGGTAAATTCTTCCCCCCCCAAAAAAAGAAAAAGAAGCAGAGAATCAACACAGTAACCAACACACTGCAACTGGCTTAAATAGGGAGAATAGCAACAGCATTTAGTGTGGACATCTGGAAAAGCGAATGAAGATAAGGAGCACAAGGCTTGAACCTGCTTGACAAGGAGATTCTGAGAAAGCTCTGTCATTATTTTCATGCTGCTGTTCAGTACTGACATTGCCAGTGCTCTGCCCAGCTAACTGCAACGAGCTGGTTAAATGACAGTCTGTCAGATGAGGAACACATGCAGCTGAAGAAACAGCTCGCTCAGAGTGGCTTAGTGCTTGTATGAAGCAACACAGTATGGAGCAACATTAAAACACATACTCATTATGTGTTCAATAGTTTGTGTATTTACTTCCCAAGTAAAATTTACTTTTCAATTAAGTATTTTCAATTAAATATTTTTAACTTTCAAGTATTGGCACTCATGCTCAGCAATATTGCCATCTGAAAAATAACCTCCCAAGAAAGGGAGAGTTGGAAAGAAGAGGGGAGGGGGTTGGAAGAAATAGTAAGGTATTTCCTGAGAGGAGACTTACAAACAAACCTTAGCTGCTCAGTGCTCATTCATTCCTACAACTACTTTTGCACAACTACATAGAAAAGACAGTAGGAAGGGTCTGTGTTTCCTCTCCCTACATGAAAAATACTTGTGAACCGCAACCATGTACCTACTCTGCATTTCAAATAGCTGCAAGTCAGAACCATTTTCTAAGCCTGTTACATCCGGGTCTGTGCCATCACTTCGGGAGTATTTCTGCCGTTCTTCTTCCAACTGCATCTTCAGTTTTCTAACCTGAAACAGAAGTGTTATCTTGTGAAAAATCAACTTCCAGCACTTCAGTTGTCATACATGTAAACTTGCCATGGGCCCAAATGGTAAAGCAGCCATGAGACACCTCTGGCTGAGGGGGTTTGGCAGCTGGGAGGCTGGTGCCCCAGTGCAGCGCTGGTGTCCCCGCTGCTGGCCAAGGTGCTACGTGCTGCCCAAGCCCAGCGCCTCGGGCAGCGCTGCGGGGCCTCCCTGCAACCAGAGGCACCCGAAGGGGCTGCCTTCCCAGCAGCACGTTCAAAGGACTTGAGTCCTGTCTCTCCTTGGAGTTCCTCCAAAGGATTCTTTTTTCACTCTAAACAACAACATCCTAGTGAGTTTACAGAAAAATAATCCATAGCTTTGAGGGTGGGGGATGTCCTCTCTTTTGTTCTACCTGGATAGGTCTGCAGTGCATGCTACTCCTATGGTGCTGGCTTTAGGCTACAGGAGCTCTCAGGATTTTTCCCAGTAGTCATGGAGCACCGATTCCTCAGCTATGTCCTCTATACCTGGAGTCCATGAAGGAAGTGGGAATTGTTTTGTTGACTCTAAGCAAAATATTTCCCTACAGATCAATAGTATGGTAATTATATTTGCAAAACTCCCACTTGTGATATAGCATACTCAAAGCATAAAAGGTCCATTAAAATAAATATATACACATAAATACACATATAAAATATTTAATAATCACAATTCAATATCAGAATTGGGTATTCAGCAAACACTAAAGTCACGCTCCCAGCAAAAACAAATATTGACATCACTTTAATTTTGAGGTATTTTTAGCTGGATGCACAGAAGTGATGCTGTTCTTAAAAGTCTGCTGGACTTTGGATTTATTGAGCACTCTCGATGCTAAACTGCATTAAAATACAACTACTTTGATAATATTTTATTTTCCATCTGAGTAACTGGAGTGATGAAAGGAATGTTAACATGGAAGGAAGAGCCTCTTAAGCTTGTGAGGATGTCAGCTCACTGAATTCAGTATTTTGGCACAGGACAAAAGAAGAGAAATAACTTTGAGTCCATGCAAGGAACTGTTACTACGACAGCATTTTTTTTCTTTTTCTCCTGGTGACAGCAAGTGGGATTTCAACTAACCAGGTTCTGACATGTGGGTCCTTCACCAAGCCAGAACCAGGTCACATTGATAATTATGACAATTATGATAATTATGGAGCTGATAATTCCCACTAGTCAGCCAGGCTGGAAGCGAATACTTTATATTATCACTTTAATATTTAAAGCACCTTGGCATTTATTGTTAGCATGTTGCTATATGCTGGGAGACACACTATTTAAAAAAAGAGGGCACATTTGGATATCCCTTTACAGCATTTTTGATTGAAAAGGATTGCTTTTTTTTTTTTTTTATTTTTTTTTTTACCTGG
>JAVCKT010028344.1:550-32492 GCA_032273925.1 Rhynchotus rufescens
AGTTCCCCGCGCATCCCACAAGTGTGCTATAATCTTCTACCCCAGAGTCCACCTCCTGAGCACAGGAGAACAGAATGATACATCTTCTCTTTGGAGTGGGACGCAGCTCTTGGCCTGGCCAAGACAGCAACATGCAGTGCCTTCCAGCTGCTGTGTCACAAGCTGCCTGGTTCTCACAAGCACAGGGGAAAAAGGGATGCACCGAGCGGGCTGCAATGATTCACACCGGGTCTTGAAGAGCTTGGCCAGCTCCCCGTGGCACTGTGCTCTGTGCAGAGATGTTGACATCGCTTCAAGTCGTGAGGTGCCCAGGCCGTGAGGTGCCCAGGCCCTGCTCCGCCAGGGCCGCCCCGTGCGTGCTGCGCGACGCCGGGAAGCGGAGGATTTGTCCTGACTTGCTAAAACAGTGTTTGCCGTCTCCCTTCACGCCCTCGCCCTGTGACGACTTCTCACAACGTCGATTCTCCCCCGCTCTCCGCGGAATGACTTGAGATTTAGTTAGCTAAAGGCAAACATCCTTCTTTGCCAGGTGGCTTCAGCTCCATACTGGGTACGTTCACCTGCAGAAGGAAAGGCGTCTTCATCAGACTGCTCTGTATGGGTAGTGTCTCCCTGTTACCTCCAAGCTTCGCAGTGACCTTGCCTAGTATGTCGGAAATGGGACAGGTTGTACATCCCTGCACAGCAAAGTTCTTTGCACACCTCTGCTAGATGAGTTCTTGACAGGCTTCCCAGAACATGCCACAAATATAGGAGCATGTATGTGCTTCACATCACTGATAGTATTTTGCTTGATATAAGCGCTTTAAAAAAACACCTTTAACCCCCTATTGACTTTCAGCTTTGCAGGAGTTCAAATCTGACAAGCTCATTTCTGCCCATCTCCTTTCTCAAAGATGCTGTGGTTTCTGTTTGAGACTTCAGAAGTGATTCATAGGTTCAAAATCCTCATTGCCTTAGTGAAATATTTTTTTTTTGCATTAGCATTTAACGTGTTTTACATGGGTTCAGACATGTTATCAGAAACTTAGACTAGAGTCCTTAAAAAAAAAAAATCCCCTGTGATTTCATGCCCTGGAAACACCTTTTACACTGTAACGATTCCTGCAGCTATTGGGAGATATGAGGCATATGGATATGAGTTAGTCAAATTAATACCATAAAGGATTCTGGCTCAACAAGTACACACAGTGCAAACAGCAGAACAGCTGTAGCACTGTTACCTTTCACGTGGGTGGTACAGACGTCTGCCAATTAAAATGATCTGATGAATCATTTCTTCCCATATGATTACTGTTAATATGAATTATGTTAACACGTTTGTGTCTGAACTTTGTACAGGTTAATGCCTGCATTTATTTTCCTTAAAAAACTGCAGCATTTCACGATTGTTCTTTTGTTCTTCGTGAACTTTCTTTCCTCATTTGAAAGCATTCCAGGATGTCAGAAATGTAGAGCCGCCAACTAGCCCTTCAAAGCTGGTTTTATCTCCATGTGGTGCTTTCTGCATGTAATTCTGTACACACCGGTCTTAAGTGTGGGAACTTCGAGTTCAGCTTATAAATCCATACAGAAACACTTAAAAAGGGAATGTATCCTTCAAAATACAAAAAGCTGCAAGTTCCCATGAAAAGATGAGTCCTTACAAATGATTAAAGCCTCTGTTGTTGCAAACATTTACACTTACGTTTGCTTTTAAGTAGTCCCACTAATGGACAGGCTTCATCTGGTTATGAAACTCCTTGTGTGTAAAATGAGGCAGATTTTTTTCCCAGAACTGACATGTTATATTTAGAAAGAGAATTGGAGTGGTAAAATGTTCTCTTTGAAAAATGTCTTCCACAGCTTACAACATATTTCAGAGTGTTTGTGAGGTCTGTGCAACAAGCGACACATTTTATACTGAGAAAACAGAAGTTTAAATATAATTATTGTTAGCAGATTTTGACCTAGGATGGTCTTGGAATCTCTCTTTGATCAAAGAAATGTGATTTAAGATTCTACTTAAACTTGGTAAACACAGAAGAGCAGGATAGAGAGACAGAAAACATGATTTCATTAAACTGCATGAAAAACAGGGTAGCTGGGATATTTGAGGCTGATCGCTGTGAATCCTGTTTACAAACTATGATCAGAATGAAGACTTGGAGGAATGACTTGTCCACCTGTGGACTTACAAAAATTAGTAATAAATATGCTGAAGAAAACAATTCTAAAAAGATTAAGGAGGAAGTTGGCAAATCACTCTTATCTTTCCCTCCATTGGCAATTCTGCCAGTCACAGCAGGAGGAGCACAGGCCATGGTGAGCAGGGCAGGAACCTGCTGCTGTCACTGGAGCTGCTTGGGGCTCTTTGGCCAACTCAAACGCTTTGGCCAGCTTTGGCCAACTCTTTGGCCCTGCTGGGTTCCCTTGGTTCCCTGGGTTCCCCTTTGGTTCAGGGATGTTCTGGCATCATTTTCTCTGTTAAATCAGTAAACCAAGAACTCTCATATGTTTTTTTCCAGTGTCATCTTGCATCACCACTTATAAGAAGACACCACCTCCAGTTCCACCGAGAACTACCACCAAACCATTCATTTCCATCACGGCCCAGAGCAGCACAGAGTCTGCCCAGGACGCATACATGGACGGGCATGGACAGAGGGGAGATATCATCAGTCAGTCGGGACTTAGCAACTCCACAGAGAGCTTGGACAGTATGAAGGCACTAACAGCTGCTATTGAAGCTGCCAATGCACAGATCCATGGCCCAGCCAGTCAACACGTAGGAAACAATACTGCCACTGTCACCACCACCACCACCATTGCCACAGTTGCTGTAGAAGACAGAAAGAAGGACCACTTCAAGAAGAACAGATGTTTATCTATTGGAATACAGGTACAGGACAGGATTTGGATTGTAGTGTAATTTGTACATTATGAATTGATTATAATTTGCCATTGCTTTGGATTTCTTCACTTCTTTCACTGTTTAGTTATTCAGTGTTCCATGTATTTTTCTCATTTTCCTGACAGGTGCCTGTATAGAGGCTGCAGTAGGCCAGTAGTTCTGCATGGCACTGATGATGTTTAACTAATTTATCATATACACATCAGGGAAAAAAAGGATTTGTTTAAGTCTCCTTACTGCCTATTATTCAGCTTTGTTAAATTACACACATGAGCACTAATCTATGAATCATAACACAGCAGGGGTCAGAAAAGCATGAATTAAATCATTGAAAGGGAATGTGTAAAACAATGATTTACATTACACTATCACCCGAAAAATATTTTCGTCCGGTCTCACTGAATTAATTGTCACTGCTTATTCATGCATTTCATCATGACTGGTAGCCACTTGAATGAGGCGCCTTTGTTCCTCTCTCAGCCTCAAGAGCCGGGATAAGTTCCTTCTGATTTGCCCTTGTTAAAGAAAATTGCATTTTGTTACCTCTAGTGGAGTGAAACAAGAAAACCAACCCAGCCAGGGCTCACTCCTGTTTACAGAAAGGAGAGGAGCAAATAAAGTAGACCGATTTCATCTGTAATCTTATTTAGTCTTTCCCATGCCCCCTCTGCAAGAATGTGTGTAGGAAAGAGGCTATCTACCTGCAGGATTTGGTTCTGCAACAAAGTACGTGAACTTTCAATCAGCTGAGAATCAACATGAGTTTTGATGGGAGATGAATCCTAAGCAAATAGCCTGGCGATCTGCAGCTTATCAGCCTTCACAAAGTCAGGCTTCATGAAAAGACAGGATTTTTTTCTTGCAGATGGTTGTGTTTACAACCTCCCATGTGCCTGGACAGGCTTATCTGATTAACAAAGGCTAAGAATTTACTCTGAAATTTCCACATCAGCCTGATGAGAGGTGGTGTGCAGAAGTATGCCATGCCAGGAGGCAGCTTCTGGAGCAACTGGGACTTTAGTAATCTCATGCTTCTTCGTGGAAGGGCGATTACTACCACAAAGGGCTTGGCTTCTGAGAGCTGAGGAAAGCAAAGCTCAAAATGTTGGTCAAGCTTTTGAAAATATTCCTGTAAAATTCTGAAAGGTACAGATGATCAGCATAATCAGCATCCGTGCTCCACACTGGGCATCATATGCAAAGAGCTGCCAGGACAGGGGCATGTAGAAACCGCGGAGATGTCTTAAGGGGTGCATTTGTGTGCAATGGAAGCGCTGTCAGCAGAGCTTCATGAACAAGCACAACTATTTGCCAGTCTGTTCTGCAGTCCAGTTTGCAAGCAGTTGTGCTGCAACAGCTGAAGGGCAAGTGTGGGTGAGGAAATACCATGACCCTGCTCTAGCTGCCAGAAATGACTTAGAAACAGCAGCCTTAAGACATGTAGGTAGTTTCTCAGTGCTCAGACTGGCAGCATGAAGTCAGTTTCCCTTCACTGACAATAACTAGTTGAGCTTAGACTGAACTAGACCAGGTAGATGCTGTACTTCTAGTCTGGCCCGTCTCTGTAGAGCAATGCAAGCCACATTAGCCAGAGGCTTGGTTTGCATCTTTCTCTAATAAATACCTCCAACATGTAGTTGTGATACCTAAGGTGCAGTTGTGATGGACCTCTTGTGCATCCTCTGACTCCCTCTGACACTGCTGGGACGCTCTAAGCCTTTACAGTAGATCTTGTCAACAACAAAAAACTAAATGCTTCCATCAGAAAGGTTGCTTTTCTCTGCCAGTTATGGGATTTCCCCCTAGTTAGACTTGCATAACTGCTGGATTTAGGGTGTAAAGATCTCCCCAGATACTTCAGTACCAGGTAAGGGTACTCACTGATGAGCTCTGTAACTCCTATCCCCAGTTCTTTGAAATCATTAAATCACTTCTGCACAGGGCTGCTAAAGGCTGTGCCAACAACCAACTTCTTTCCTAGTAGCACCCCAGAGCATTTGCAGTGCCAGGTGCTGGCTACAGCTGGAGCTTGTGCCTGAGGTCAGAGTAAATCCACAGGTCACCTTGTACCAACACTGTGATCCAAAAATTCTTCGTTATGGCTTATTTTTTTTTTCTTTTTTTTTTTTTTTTTTTTTTGGAAGAGTAACAATCCCACATCTAGCACTGGGAATTAGCAGCTACGCTGGTTGGACCCAGAATGTTGCGGTTCTGCTCAGTTAAAGGCACATCTGTGACTAAACTTTAACTTCAAGATAATGCCAGCCAAGCCCAGCGTCTGCTTTGTTTAAATCCTACCTGTCTACCTGATTCAGAATACTTAATGTTTAAGCTAAATAAACACATAATTTTGACATCACACACACACAGACACAGGCAAACTAGCTGGTAAAGTCGAACAAATGGTTGTGCACAGCAGGCAGGTTGTGCACATGAGGGCTTTTCAAAGGCTCTGACAAATCTGAGCATCCAGCTTCCATAAAATACTGGATAAATTTCATCTGCACTTTGTAGGCCTACTGTTGTCTCAACAAAGCTGCTTTAAGACTAGCAAGAATCACGAATATTCATGATATATTCCATAATTATATCAGAACATGCAACATAAGCTCTGTGACTGTATCAAGGTAGTTACTGTACAAGTCGTATGTGTAGACACTTTGTAGTTAGCATACATGGAAATACTAAGTATGGAGGTGATACCTCCACTAAAGCACATCCTAATTAGCTGGTTGTTTTTTTAAGGTTGATGGTGCTGAAGAATCTACCCCCAAATCAGGTGAAAATAAAGCAACCAGTAAGTTCCAGTCCATAGGAGTTCAAGTAGAGGAAGAGAAGTGGTGAGTAAAAGTTCACACTGTTTTTCTGAAGTAAATAATTACATTGCAACTAATTTTTAAGAGACCTGGTTCCTGCATGCATAGCAAAACAAGCCGTTTCCTGATGAACTCTTACTAGATCACCCAGCTGGAAAGAGGAGGAAACAACTATTCTTCAAGTAAAAAAAAAATAATTAAAAAAAAAACAGAAAACAACTAGAGCAGCTGTCAGCAAGAGGTAGGTTTCTTACAGAAGCCAGATTGCCAAGGGCAGCCCTTTTGCAGGGCAGTGTGAAGGTGCAGGGCACGCCATAGCCAAGTGAAGTTGCCCAGGGCCTTACCACATCTGCAAAGCCTAATTCCTGCCCCAAACAGGACTCAGTGAGTCCTTTGGGCGCAGTGCAGCCTTTGGAGACATTTTGCCCGTAACTAGCTTGTGCAAGGAAAGCCGGCGGGCCGGGAGAGCAAAGTCCCCCCTCGCAAGCTCTGCAGAGAAGTCCTGAGCGCGGCGTGTGGGCGCTGAGGGCAGCGTGAGGGCCCTCGGCCCTCCTCTGGCCTGCCAACAATAGTATCAAGTACAGAACAAACACATTTTTTACGCTTGTTTTTTACACATCTGCTAAAAGAACAAAAAATAACGTGCTATCTATACGACTTTAAATTCAGCAAGTTCTGTTTGTGAGTCTGCAGAGAGTGTTTTCCAATGATTTTAGAAGGTTAAAGGGTTTTCAGCAAAAATAAGTGCAAGTTTCAGTGACCTTGTTAGGCTGTTACTAAGTTCCTCATTAACCTGCTAAAACATCTCCTTCTGGCAGAAGGTTTCTTTATGTGTTAGACCTTAGCCCCATTTACCCACAACTCTTCCAGCCCTAGATAAATGAGTGCATTAGAATAGATGCTGAAGGACCATTTACCTTCTGCCTAAGCACAAAGGGAAGAAATATCCCCTCAAAGCCCAACCCCCATCCTCCTTCCCTCCAAAAAACAGGAAGAAAAAAAAAAAGAAATAGCTCTTTGTAAATACCTTGCTTCCAAAGTTCTTTTTCTATTGCAGTTTTTAGTGTTTGATAGCATAAGGTACGGCTTGTCTGCCAGGATCTGCCCTACAGAGCCCGTTATTTTTGCATTTCCCATGACAGTTCAGGGCATTCCTTGCTGATAAAAGTTGAGGCTGCTGCTGTTTCGAGCAGCCTGGCAAGCAGCAATCTATCATGCACGTTCAGAAGTGAGCTGACTGATGAGGGGCAGCCCCTAATCCTCAGAAAATGAGTGCACTCAGGACACAAAGGACTTATCAGCACAATTTTGCGCTCATATTCTTTCTTTTTTTCCCCCTCCCCAGCAGAGTGCAATGTATTGATTATCTGTTACAGGAATAGAATTGTAAATACAGGGCATCTGCAAAACCTCAGAGGAGCCCTTTTGAGTTGTATCTTTGACTAATGTTAAAAAAAAAGAAAAAAAACTTTCTTCACTCAGAAATATTATATAAATACAAGATAAGAAGAATGACATAGCAAAGAGGATAAATACAGTAAATTACTCATTTTCTTATGCCAGTCTAAGCTACTAAGTGTATTATTAAAAATCATCAAAGCTATCTGCTTAATGCACGGAAAGCCTTCCATGCAAAATTTCTTTCACTCCTCTCCTTAACTTGCTGTCCCTTGCTGTCCTTTTTTCCCCCCTTTCCCTCCTTTCATACAACTGTCATCGCCACACTCAGGAGCCTTACCTTCTCATGTCCTTTGAGATATTCCTGCTTCTGTGCTTGGACCAAGTAAGCAAAACATTTCACGTTCGTGTCTTGATTTAAGTGACTCCTCAAAACCATAGCATCCTCAGAGCACAGCTCTATCTCTTCCATCTTCCATCTCAACTCAGACCTTTCATTAGCCTTTCACTCTGTAACCTGGGCTTCCTGCCAAGACAAATGAGTCTGAATTCTCCTGCTCCTCCTCCTCTTGCACTGCTCAAGGGAAAAATGTGCCTAGCGCTACCTGACCATATTACAGCTGGACCCATCATTGCTACTCATCTTTTCCCTGGTTCTTTATGCTGCCTGCTCTCAATTCTCCTTTTTGTGTTAGGTGTTTTCTAAGCCCAGTTCTGCATTTTCTTGCATTTATAGATTAGCTCTGTCCAGTCCTTCTTGCAAAAAGAGCACTTTTATCAATTATTGTCAGCAGTAGCCTATTGGTCCTGTTGCTATTACTCTCTTCCTGATCTCTACCTTATTTTCCACATGGTACTAACAAAAGCCTAACTAATATCTTCCTCCCCTTTCCTCACATGACCCACCCCTTCCAGGGGCTGAAAGTGTACTTTCTTATGGCTCTTACTGGAGCTATCTCAGGGCACTTCCACTTCTCTGTCATTTCTCTCTACCTGTGACTCCATCATGACCCCGAGGGATCACCTTCCCTCTGCACTTATAGAGCATAATTGAATCGCTGTAAGTCAACCAGCTCTACTGAACCAGAAAAGAACAAGTCATTTATTGTGCCAGGCCAATTAACACACATCCTTACTGATTAAAGGGCAGATCCTTTAAGCTCTCAGTCCCATAGCTCTGTGATGGCTTTTGGTTGCTGTTGCACTGCACCTTGTGTGCCCCAAGATCTCCTTCTATTACATCCCCACCCCAAAAAGTGTCTTGCCCATTGCTCCCTATTCTAACTGTCAACTGCTAATTATAATCAGTTTGACATTAAGAGGATTTATGAATACTGAAATGATGGTAGTTTGTGAACTAAGAATACTGCCATACGAAACTAAGGCCACGTGCTTATTTATGCATTTACCTCCTACCTCTTCTTTGGTTTCTCTTGGGCAAAGGAAGGTGTGCACAGCTCCTGTTGGAGAGCTCCTTTGCCTAATATTTGAGTTAAAGCCCTTTCATGCTGAGTCTCTCCCAGTGAGGAATGACACCCATGTTGTTTTTCAGTTTTAATAACAAAAAAGCAAAATTATAGTCAGAGAAGACTATAAAGTGAAATGATTTGAAGTGGTGGCAAATGGATGTAAAAAAAATACTCTTCTCTCATCAAGAAAAAATAAATCCTCTTCTTTGCTTTTTTTTCAGATAGTTTTTTTGGATTTGGTGACATTTTTTTGCTGCCAACACTCAGATTTTAGAGTCTTACCTACATATTCTCACTGAGCTGGAGCTGAAATTAACTCAGTTTTGTGTACAGCTTTTCAGGCTCTGTATATTTTGCAGGGTGGAAGGCATTCCACTGAGAAACTCTGAAGGATTTTGGTAACATGAATCACAATAGAGGATTAGGGTTTCCCTGTTAAGGCCCTTCAGGGATGAAAAAAGGTTCTGTGAATGGCAGAGGGGGAGGGACAGAATAAAAACCCATAAGATTCTGTAGTTTGATAGTATGGAGAGTCTACGCTTCTGTTTGACACAGGTCCTTGATGATGTATGGCTGAGGAGCCCTCCATTAGAAGACATGCATGTCAATGATGTATCTGCTAACTCTTTCTGCAGTTTGTTTTGTTCTGCTGACAGCTCTGCAGCCTTGCTGGACAAACCCCCAAGAAATATTAGAGGCAGTAGATAAAATCAGGCAGGCTGAATTTGATATAAATGCTACTGAGGTTTGCCATGCCTAAATTGGATTGGAAACCATTTTCCTCTTTTCCTTCTTTTTTTTCTCTTTGGATTGGAAACTATTTTCCTCTTTTCCTTCTTTTTTTTCTTTTTTTTCTCGTTTTCTTTTTTCCTCTTTTTTGTTTCCTTTTTTTTTAAAGAAAGATCTATGAATAGAAATGCAAGCATGTTTTTTTCAAAATCATTATATTAAGAAGCAGAGTTGAATGCTAACAAGTGACCCTGTTGTTGACGTTCAAAACATTTTTCATCCTGCTGTTCTCCATACTGGTTTATCCAGTCTGAGGTTTCATGGCTTTCTGCACCTTAGGCCAGATATCTGCTGTACTTCTCTGAAGTTGCAGTTATTACACCTTGTGCCTTCAGGGCACAGCTGAATTCAAAAGAGCCAAGCCTGAAAGCAGAGGAAGAAGCAAGTCTCTGGTTTTGCCTATTTACCATAACAGTGTGGCAAATCATGATTTTTTTTTTTTCTTTTAGGTAGACATGTGAATGTTTTGTCGAAATAGTGAAAACTCAGGCATTAGCTTCATAGATTCAGCAGCTCTCTTGTGGTGTGGAGTTCTAACTGAGAGCTAACGAAAGAGACACATGGGACGCAAATGGTATTTTTAAGATGAAACTTACTGGAAGTGGATGAGGAAGCTATGTCAGAGACCAAAATTACCATCTATTAGGTAGTTTATATAGGCATGCTGGAGGCAGGCAGATAGTGGGTTCCTTCCTGCATTTCCACTTCATTCCACATGTATTTCTTTAGGAGTATTTTTTTTTATTCTATATCGATGCTACATTCCACTGCCAAGTTGTTTTTCAGACAGAAAGGTTACACTGTCCACTGCCAAGAGTCTGTCAAATTACCCTGTAGCATACTATTATATAGATTTTTAAAAGTTAAGAAAAAAAAAAAAAAGGCAACAAAAAAAGTAGATGATCCATTTTACTTGCTGAGCACAGTCCAGTTTTGATGGTGCTAGCACATATTGAAACCAATGAGAGTATGCTCTGCAAAGGTTCAAAATGTAGTGCCTCCAGCAGTACATCACCTTGGTAAGTAGACCTTGGTGTTTTCCCCTTGGGGATTTGGGGTACACTGAAAAGCCCAAGTGTTAAGTGAAAAACAAGCAGACGCCTGTTAGCAGATAGGACACACAGAGAGTGAAGGCAGATTAGGATGAGGAGCTGGAAGCATGGAGAAGAACCAGGCTGATGAATGGATTTGCATTTCTCTGGTACCTTGGAAAGGGGGAAGGAGAATATAGGCTAATTACAGCTTGGCCTTCTATGATCCTTGTCAATGAGTAAAATGAAATGCTCTGTGAGCAGGTACCTGTGTGGGCACACGTTTGTTGCTTTGGTGGCCAAATTAAAAAAATCTTAAGAAAACTAGCACGGACTGGTCCAAACGATTTCCTTTGTGTGATCAGCCCAAAGCGTGGGTCTTTCTAACCAGCAGTACCAGTCTAACAGCATTTCACAGCCAGGGACTTCTAGCAGATACTTAGGAAACTTATAAAGGAGTAGGGCATGAAGTGATACTTCTCCCAGTAGACTTTCCCAGTTTAGCACAGAGATTTCCGAAGCCAGATATGACATCAGTTCAGCAGCTCTTCCTGGACCTATCATCTCCTGTGTATGTGCTCAGGTTTTCTTTGAACCTATTTTTACCTTTGGTTTTCCTGATATCCTGTGACAACTTAATTACACATTGTGTGGAAAAATACTTCCTTTTGCTAAACTTTTAAGCCTTGCAACTGGCTGCCTTCCTTCCCGCCAGTTCTTGTGCTCTGAGAAATGGTGAAACATCAGCTTGCTCAGCATTTCATGGATCTCATATCCCTCCTCAGCCATCTATTTTTTCAGCCAAGAACTGCCTTTCTTTCAATGGTAACCATACCACTTCTCCAATTATCCTCATCCTCCCCTGTGAACTTTTTTTTCTGCTGTATCAGTCCATAGCAAAATGCTTTGCTCTACTTGTCAAAGGATAAATACTACTGAGCCAAAGAGTTCTGCTTGCTCCCTGTTTTTCACTCTGATGGTGCATATCGCACGAAGCCACAATAGCATAACTGTGACTTTTACATCACGTAACAACCACCTGTTTCAAAAGAAACATGAGCAGCAGCTGTTACATTAAAATCTTTGTATTCTGGGACACTATATATAAAAAAGACATATATATATATATATACACAGAAAGACTGTTTTTAAAGTTTGTCTGAGAAGGTACTGTGAGCTGTCTTCTGCAGTGGATCTGGACTTTCTATTTTGTTTTTTTTTTTTCATTGGAGAACCCTTCCCACCTCACGTTTTGCTTTGCTCTCCCATTTTCAGAGCCCCATATCACAGCTATTAATCTTCCTGCCTCTTCCCCTCAGATGACATTAACTTCAGAATTTGGGGTGCTGTTTATTTAAAGAAAAACTACTCAAACCAAAACCCCAAATCTCACCTGTGCTCATGCCTTCTCATGCCTTTGCCCTCCTTTTTTTTTTTTTTTTTTTTTTTTGTATTCTCCCACTTTCTGTCTGCCTCTGCCAAGTAATTAAAGTTTTGCTCTCTGCCCTCAGGGGCTCCAACACGTGCAACCAATGCTTGGTGAAAGGAAGGTACCTACAGTGCAGCAGCCAGCATGTTGTGGGAAGCATAGACAGTAGCAGAAGATGCTCATTTGCCTGGAAAGGAGAAGAGTATTGTGAGGCTGAGGGCTGCGTATGGAAAAAAAAAATCTCTCTCAGCACTGGAAACAGCATTAAAACGCACACCTTGGATACATGAACAATTCTGAAGACGTAATATAAAACCTCTAGCTAGGTTAAAATAGCTTTTTAAAAATGCACGGTATAATATAATGTAGATAGTGAATTCACTGGTAATAGTTTCTCGACAGTTTCTGTTGAGAAGGAAGCAAAGACTGTTCTTATTTTTAAGTGTGACTTATGTTTGGGGGTTTACAATGTGAATTTTAAAAGCTGGAAGCTCAATCATTTCTCAAAGTTAGACCCCTTTAAGTTTTCTTTGATCCTGAGCTGCAATTAGCTGTCTCTTGGAGCTGTGTCTTGGACACAACCATCAGGACACTTACCTCAATAAACAGTGGAGTTGCTTGGAAAAAAAACAGAGATGTGTTTGTTTGTTGGCTTCCAATGAGAAAAGAACTTAAATTTCAAGAAAAAGCATGATGTAGCACAGAGAACAGTAATTGCTAGTCTTAAGTGACAGAACAAATTCACTTTTATTGCATTACTAACTTATCCCAGGTCAGCTAGTGGAGCCTCTCTTAAGATTTTATGTCTGTGTTCTCCAAGCTTTCGCAGGTTTACACGCTCTAACAGTGTCACAACAGCTGTGCAAGCAGACCTGGATTTCCATGAGAACTTTGAAATAATTGACCCGCAAGAGGACAATACATGCTCTGGACAAATATCAAGACAATATTCCCGAGATGCCAGCACTTCCACTGTTAGCATACAAGGGTCAGGAAACCATTACCATGCATGTGCAGTGGATGATGACTTTGATACAGATTTTGATCCATCCATCTTACCTCCTCCGGACCCCTGGATTGACTCTATCACTGAAGACCCTCTGGAAGCTGTTCAAAGGTCAGTGTGTCCACGGGATGGACACTGGTTTCTGAAGCTTCTTCAGGCAGAGAGAGATCGTATGGAGGGCTGGTGCCAACAGATGGAGAGAGAAGAGCGGGAAAACAACTTACCTGAGGACAGTAAGTAATCCACTACCTTAATATTGCAATTAGGAAAAAAATATTTAATATAGGTCAAGTTGACTCATGTGAATTCTGTAGCATGCCCTTTTTAATTTAGCTAATAATAAAACACTAGCCATGATTCTCAGAAGGACTGTATGTGTGTACATAATACTCCTTATTAAATTGGATGGGAAATGCAAGTGCTCATCACTTCTGAAAGTTAAGCAGTATTAGCTTTCTGGAAATCAGCTCAATGTACTATGGCGTAGTTCAATGAACCATTAGGAGATCAATCTGAGAGCTCTTGTAATTGTAATGTTTCTTAACTCTTCTATTTGAAATTACTTCTCATAACCTTAGAAGGTAATTTAACAGATGTTACTGATTTAGCTGGCTTTTGAGGATGGTTATGGGCATGGGATTCTGCAGATACTTCTCCCAACTGAAACAACTCTTGGTTTTGCTTCCAAATTAATTCTCTCTTCCCCTCTCCAGTCTCCCCTCTGCTCCCTTGCAGTTGTCATTCCTCTTGATCCTCTTTGAAAAACAAGTTCTCTATATTCTGTCATACATACACATTCATATACTCTCTGTGTCATTTCTGCCAGAAGTATTACCTCACTTGTAGGAATAGCACTTTCTTGCCTAGTAAACCCGCTAAGAAGGGCTGGGTAGTTTACATTTGGTTTATCCACACTAGCTAGTGAAGAAGAGCTGCACATGTTGCTCCCAGTCCAGCACTTGTTTTCTCTGTCCATACAGAACGGTTGAACTGTATTAGCTGTCAACTTTTACACACAGGAAAACCTGTGAGCTTAGGAGTGTGCTCCTTGTCAATGAAGCTTTTCTCCAACCGTAGCACCATGCCTCTAGAAAATGCTAATGACCACATACATACAGGGAGCTCAATATTTTATAGTTCAGACACACCTAAGTATATTTTGGTGGTTATGGCAAATAAATACTTTTCCGGCCATGTACTTTCCTTAACCTCTTCCCAAAGCAGTAGCAACATAGCTACTTCAGCTCCAGGATTGTTTTTACCAAATTTATAATCCTTCTCAAAAATTGAGCTGCTGGACCCTTTTAAGATATGAAGAAAAAGTATTTTTTTCTTCTGTGTAAGTCTGTGTAAGACTCACAAATACTTTTTTCTTTAATTCTGAAAAATAGCTAAACTATTTCTGCGGAAACTTTCTATTCAACCCAGTGTATGAAGCAGCCATAAAGAAGTTTGATCTAAGTAGCTGGACATTTTTGTATGCAGAAAAAAAAAGAAATTCTAACAGAAAGTATGAGATAACTTTAACCATAAACAGGACTATCAATTTCTTCTGGAGAAAAATACTGAAAAAATAACCTTTAAAACAGATCCAGATTCTCCAAATTTTAGTAAACCTGAATTTTTAGGTTTTAGCAAACCTAAAATCTCTTTTGACCTGTATCAGAATACAAAGGTGCTTTAGCTAGTTTGCAAGTAATGAACTTATAATAAAACAGGCTTTATTTTGAAAAAGGTGTGTGAGCACATACGAAAGAGAAAATACCAAACGTGTGTGTCCAAGTCACCAAACCTATTTGTCTTCCATTTGCTGTAGTGATAAATACTAATGGAAAACCCCATGGATGTTGTATTTGTTCATCAAAGAAGTTATCCCCCCTTAGGAGAAGAACATGAAGTGAATTTTACAAGCGGGTACACAGAGAAGTATCTGTGTACAAAATCTTCTCACAGCAGTTGGGTGACTTTGCTATATGGTAGTTTAAAAGGGTCTTTCTTTTAGCAATAAATGGGAAGGGGAATTGTGGGGGAGAGAAAGGAGCAGCTAGGCTGGCGATTTCCAGTGCCTCCTTATGCAGCTCACGGCACGTGCCCTCCTCTCCGTTACTGACTGGCACCTCCTGCTCCCGGTGGGAACGGTGGGAACGGGAGGCAGGAGAGGGCAGCCAGAGCTACGTGGTCTCGGGTGCGGGGTGGATTTCGGCACCGTGGCCGCGGGCGCTGTGGCACGTGCCAGCCGCTTGCCACCCTTCTGCGGGAGAAGTTCAAGCTGCTATCGAGGCACTACTTGTGGCTGCGGCCGCTTCCAAAGCCCGGGCGAATTAGGCCTTTTTCGTGCCCCCGTGAACGTGGGAGAGAGCGGGAGCGAGGAGGCGGCTCGCGAGGCGCACGCGGGGCCGGGAGCGCGGCCGGCGTTGAGGCCGCTCGTGCGCTGGGCCAGGCCGCGCGGTGCCGGGGACGGTGGCAGGCGAGCGCGGCCTCCTCGGAGCCGCGGCAGCTGCCGGAGCGCCCGCTCCCCGGCGGGCGCTCCAAGTAAACCGATAGGAGCTGCGGGCGCACAATGCGGCCCTTGTGCGGAGCAGCTGCCGCGGGAGACGGCTCGCTGCCGTTGGACAGTAGCTGGTATGTTACGGAGATACGTTCGGTGTTATCTAACCGGGAATGGATCTGCCAGATGGGGCTGCAGGCTCCGAGCTGGGAAAGGAGTCGGCTGGTGTGTACGAAAACAAGCTGCGCTTCAGCGGCCGCACGGTGAAATGCCAAAGCGGAGAGAAATACGGCTCCCCTTCCGCCATGAATTATTTATCGGAGAACATATTTGGGTTTTCTCTCAAATCATTTTCTGATAAAACCACGTTGTGCGTGACACACAGATGAACAGCACTCACACTTCAGGCCACGATACCTGCTACGATTTCCATGTATTTGACTGCTGGGCTGACACTGGCTACAAGCTCTGGAGCTCTGATGAAAGAAACATGTTAAGAGTCTGAGGCTAAAAGTGCTGTAAGAAATAGTTGAAGCTTTGGATCAGGCCTCAAGCGAAATCAAATATTCACCTCTTCTTTTTGTTGTTATTTTGCTCTTTGCCCTCTGCTCTGTCTTTCTACCCCTCCCCTGAAAAATTTTGCATGGCAGAGCCCCATTGCTGACTATGGTGAATTTTGGCCCAGACTCTTGAGTAACCAGGTATACCAAGAATTTGCAGCAACAGGTCTTCTTGCCAGCCTGCTGCTGATTGCAAACAGCATGTGAGCTATTTTCTTACAGCAGTGGTGGGCACAGGAGCAGAACCATTGCCACAGCCTTGGTCTGGTTCCTGTTTTTGCTGCTGTTGTTGTTTCTAATTCCTGGATGGCATTCATCTCTCTGGAAGAACTGGAAAGCTTCGTTCTGTTCACCTTAAGAAATATTTCCCTTCCATGCAAACGCTTCCATGATGTGACTTTGGTGTTGAGATAACCATCAAAAGCAAACAGTGGGCCTGGTTCACCCCAAGTCAGGTGTAATGTGGGTTTAGTGGTGGGGCAAGTCAGGTCAATATTGTAAAATTCAAATGGAAAGCCAAGGCTCTGACAAGGCTTGTCATTACAAGGGGATCGCACCCTTTGGGCTAGTTTGCATACAAAGGTTGACCTCAGATCTGTGCTAACCTAGCTCTTTAAGACTAGAACCACTGCAAATTCAGCCTGCTTCCAGCTGTTTCATTGATTTTTTTGAAGGAAATCTTAAAGAGTGAAGGCTAGAAAGAAGAAAATGAGGCCAACTATTCTTTTTCTGATAGTTGTGCATGGCAAAAGAAAATGAGATCAAAGGATTCAGTCCTGGGCACAAGCAAGTTTGTTTGCTGGGCTTCTCCAAGGTATAGGTGGGATTGTTGTAGCCCCTGCCCTGTTGCAAGATGCAACGCTCTTCACCAAGTGCTGACCCAGCCTGACACGGGACCGTCACCCCCTCTGACACTTGCCCGGGACCTGCTGGATTGTTCCTGGCTCCGTGCCTTTGGCTTAATGCCCAAGCCTCCTTGCTCCAATCTTCTTTGTTCCTCAGAGGGAGCTCTCTGTCCTGGTTCTCCAAGAAAAGCTGGATCTGTGTTTGGACTCTTTGCAAATATTCAAAGCCTAGCAAAGAAAAGTCCGCAAGTAAAATGTCCAGAAAAATATAGTTGAGGGGAAAAAAAAAAAAAAAAGAAGAACTTTGCTAATAAAAGCAGAGTAAGTCAGAGACCACATGGAAACTGCTTTACTCCTGGTGAATAACATTTACTCATGCAGACAGCCCTATTAATTTCAGTGAGATCACTCCTATAAGCAAATATGACTCAAAGCAAAGACTGTAGAAATCTGTCTGCTCCATAGCTTGCCCAGCTGTCTGTTTTCTCCTTAATAGCTGATCTTAAGACCTGAGTAGTAGCTTTAACATTGCATTTCCTGGCTTTTGTCATGCTTGACATTATTTAAATGTAACTCCAGTCAACATGAATAGGCTAAAATGCTGGTCCATCCTGGCTTGGAAATGGATTGTGACAGCTCTATGGCAGGATTGCTTCATATGCACAGTGCACAGCTAGCATCTGCAACACAAATGTCAGGCAGTGGCCCTGCAATTTCTGCTATTGTTCCTGCCACTTGTTCCTGATGCCTAAACAAGTCCCCATCTTCTGTTCCCTAGCTCGATCTGGCCTGCCAAGGGTGTCTTCACATTAAAGGCATTTGATAGTCACAGCCCTGAAGTGTTTCCTTTGTGATATGTTAGACCCCGAGGCCTGTCAAAGTTGAAATGCAAGAAGTTCTGTTGGTGTTTTAAGGACAAATTATGTAATCCTTCCTCAAAACTCCTATGTTATTCCTCAAAACTCCTTGTGTGTGACCACTTTCCATGTCAGCTTTTTTTCATGTATTTTGTTATTGTTGTTACAAATGGCCTGCCTTCCAATGTACAGCAGATGACACTGTCACTAATTCTTTGCTTATGTTTGAAATTCTTTTTTATTTTTTTTCCATTTCTCTTCCCATGAAACATACAGGGGGCAGGGAGCTATAGATACCTATAGCAAGATACCTATACCAGAGTAAGTCCTGTGTAATAGTTAGGACTAAGAGGAGCAATAACTGTGATAACAGCCCATAATCTAAATTTGTGTTTAAGAGTATTTAAAGAAGAAAACAGTCCAGAGTTTTCATGCAGGGGAATTCACTAACATGCCTACCCCAGAATAGCTGAACTGTATCAAAATGTGTATAACATTCTAGTTCTTCCAGCACAGGCATAGATGTCTTATAAAGTAGTCATGGGAGAGAATTGGATTCATATGAAAGAGAAGTCAACAGAAAGCAAAAAAAAAAAAAGAGGAAGAGAAGAGAAGAGAAGAGAAGAGAAGAGAAGAGAAGAGAAGAGAAGAGAAGAGAAGAGAAGAGAAGAGAAGAGAAGAAGGAAAACCTGTAAAAGCAAAACACCTCAGTACGCAAACTTCTCTGCCTGGGGAAGGGAGTGACAGCAAAGCATGTGATGGATGTCAGTAACATTGCTTAATGCATTACTGGAAGGCATTCAGATCTGACAGTGCTGAGTGTGCTGGAGAACCCGGCACAGAGTAGAAAGAAGACATGAATAACCTTATATAGGTATTTAAACCATTACAACCACGTCTTGATGGGTTGATATTTTTTGTGGTGGTTTGACTTCACACATTTTGTTTGCATCCTATTAGCTGAAAGCATCATTTTTAATGCTTATATTTTTTGTACTTTACTCATCTCACTCGCTGTTCAAGGTTTCTTCTATTTTCTGTTACACTTTGAATTTTATCTTTGCAGTTCCATTTATTTTCCTGATATTTGCCTTCAGACTTCGTAGGATCTTCTCCCAAGAGACACGTGTATCAGTCTTTTTTTACTTTTTATTTTACTACACATGGGCCTCTTCCTTTGGTGCTAGAGGTTTTGACCGAGTAAGAAAAGCGGGCAGTCCACCTTGAGACACTGAAAGCAACGTGCCTTTGGAAGCAGAACTTGGGCTATTGATAAGGCTTTGTGCCTTCTGGAGAGATTCCTTTCAGACTTCCACATGCTTTGTCTGTGGGCTTTTTTTAACTTTTTTTTTCCTTTTTTTTTCTTTTCCCCTTAACTTGCATGACGGGCTTGGTTGCTGACTGGTTGCACATTGACAGACTGGCCACTTTTGAGGGGCGAGGAATCAGTGACACTCGACTAGATGCAGCCGGGGCTGGGGCAACAAAAGGGCAGCGCATCAGCATGCGCCCCGCACTCAGCTGGCACCGGGGGCGTTAGGCAAAGAGCCAGGCGCTGTCAGCCCCGGAGCAGGGCTTCCTTCCCCCTCTGCCCAGGGCTCCCCATATGAAGCTTTCCTCCCCTCGACTAAAGCCTGCGCCAACAAGGTGTGCTTAAGTGTGCTCACGCTGGGGAATGGGATTTGCACTCGAGCAGGGCAGGTTTCTAGGCTGAGTCTGTCTATTTTTGCCTTTTTTTTTTCTTTTTTACTTTTAGCCTGAGTTGAGAGACCGTTTTTCTCTCCCCTTCGCAAGCCTTGGGAAGCGTCCGAATGGCCCCGCTCCAGATGAGGCAGCTGTTCCCAAATACGCACAGTGGGAAGAGTTTTCCCAACAATGGGAACCACATGAAAGCTGGCAGAGTGGCTCCTCCTACTATTGAAGAGCCCTTTCAGTTGAGCGGTTTGCATATTGGGTTGCATAAATGACTAGACACACCAAGGGGTCCATTTTCAGCACTGTGCGCGTAGGATTAGACACGCAAGCCTTGCTAACAATAATGAGAGTTGTGTGCAAAAGTCCCTGCGCAATATGCTGAAAATATTCTGCTCAGTGAATCTTCCAGCTCACGGCTATTTCCTGGCAGCGCTGAGCCGAGTTCTGGGAACAAAATGAAAGTCTGGGCTCTGTGTATGTTCACAGAGCTCTTTCCTATAGTTTCTGAAAGAATTTGAAAAGACTCTCTCTTCCCCGGCTTTTTTTTTTTTTTCCTTTTTACATCTGAGGTCCAAACACACTGCACATCCCACTTTTCCAACAGCAGTATTTGCGTTTAAAGAGTGGAGCATTGATTGCATGCGTCTGTGTATCTGGTTTCAGTGCTTACTGATTGTGCCAGCTTAGCTGGCATGTGAATATGCAAGTGAACACCTTGGAAAAGCTTTTCTGTGAGCAAAACTTGCATGCTGACCTTCCGATAGCAAACTGCAAATATGGGCTGTGCTCTGTCACAGGGCCATGAGACCCTAACAGCATTGAGGGAAGGGCTCTTCCAAGGTCATCTTTAGCCTGTCTTTCTTTTTCATTTATAAATCAAAATACATAGCAGTATTTTCCCAGTGGAACTCCGCCAACCTTGTGCTAGGTTTTATACAAGAAGCAACCTGGTCCAGTGGATGGTCCAAGGACATGAGCATCTCTACACGAGGGTCTCTTCTAGGTGCTGCCTGCAATTCACTGGCTCCCCTTGAGTGAGAGGCTCGGTCTCTTTGTCTCCCATGTCTCTGTGTCCCCTCTCTCACATATCCAAACTGTTAATTCATCGGGGAGGAAGAGCTTTAATGAGGCCTGGAACAACAAGTAATGCAAATATCTATTAGAAGAAATTAGAGTGAAAACTGTGACACGGTGGTTGATGTTCATATATGTTACGGGCTAAATAGTCTGTTTCGCTTCAGTTCTTCATGGCACTTGGTCCAAAGAGACAGTAACAGCCAGCAAGTGCAGGAGCTGGAAGAGGACCAGCTGAGATCTCCCTGCAGGTAGCCAGGAGCGAGGCCAGGGTGTTTCGCTGTGTGCAGCACGCGTGGGCGTCTGCCTTCGAGCGCACAAGCTGCTTCAGATTGTGCTCATGACAGGAACACAGAGGGTTCCCAGTGAGATTCACCCGCGTGCATAAAAATCACCGGCCCCTCTCCGGGGCTCAGATCATCCCTCGAGCTAACCCTCGAGCAGGGCGCCGCATCTCAAAGTGCTCGGGCGGCAGCACTGGCGAAGGCAGCATTTCCCAACAGCCAAGTCACGCGTTTTGGAAGCTGTGTTGCCACACAGCGAGCCGAGTTACAAAGCTCTAGCCTGGGTCACAGCGCTGATTTGAGTTACACTTTCTTGTGAGCTCTCTATCCAGGTTGCAAAAGCCTTTGATTAATCCTGTGTGTGCTGTCATGAAAGTGTTCCTTGCTAGTTAGGGCTTGCTTTGCTGGGGGAATGCGAAGGAGCTGTAGCAACAAAATCCTGGTTTTGCCGGTGCAGGCTGCCCGGCGAGCACTCGCAGCCTTCCTCTCCCCTGTGCATATCTGGCCTCAGATTTATCAGCTGCTCTATAATTCATGACTCAGAGATACTATTCCTGCTGAAAGCCAGGGCTGACTCCTGCACAGCTTTCCCTTCTTGGTTTATAGGCTTTTAGTTGCCTGTAGCAAAGAAAGCACCGTGACTTAATGTTTCTTTTTCTTTCAGTCCTAGGGAAAATTCGAACCGCAGTGGGCAGTGCCCAGCTTCTCATGGCCCAGAAATTTTACCAGTTCAGAGAACTTTGCGAAGAAAACCTGGTATGTAACATTTTCTGTTAGACGCTGTTGTGTACCTTTTACTAACTAGGGAACTGTATCCTGAATATTCGTATTTAAATGAGACCAAGCCTTTCTGATTAACAGGGTCGGCAGCTTTGTCTGATAAAAAGATTTTATATGACTTTGGGAGTTATTCTCTTAAACGTGGTGGAGTTAGTGTGAGTGTCCAAAAAGCATGAGACATGTAAACTAAGGAAAGGAGAAAATCTTTGGGTGAAATATGAATGAAATTTTGCTACTGACGTCAAAGGAGCAGGGATTTGGCCCTTGGCCTCTCAGTTCAGCTCACACAGACACCAAGGTGTTCAGGTGCCTTCTTGAGGTCTTCTGGGGAGAGACTAGAAGAGAGAAGAAGAGAGACTAGAAGTCTCATGAGTGGGGCTTTCCCATCTAATCCCAGTGATGCCTGTACGTAGTGAGACAGGAATGCCGGGAAATAAACACTTGGCTTTGATGTCTCATGCCCCCAAAGCAGAACAGCGCAAGAGAAAAAAGTAATTTTTCAGAGCTGGAGAAAGGCAAAGTGGCAAAAAGTCAACATGTTATGATCATTATGATTGCATGTAATTGATATATTTGATTATTATTGCTGTTTGTTATTATTATACTGTAAGTAGTAATAGAATCAGAATGATATTCCTCACGATAAATGAAAATACATTTTGCGCTCTGTATGTAAAAAAGTGCTATCTAAAATGCCAGCATGTTCAAAATTTTCAAACAAAGCTTTTAATTAACAACCCCTCTATCCGTGTAGACACAGGTACGCTCAGTTCTCATTCTGGGCAAACACCCCACGAAGCCCCAAAAGCAGAGATAGTTACGCTCCATCATCACGAACTAGGGAAGGAAGGGCCAACCCGATGCAACTCACACAGCACTGTTACCAGGCTTCTTAACAAGACCAAGGAGGCTGTGCCTGGATTGCTGTGGCATTTGCACTGATTCAGAAGCTCAGACTTAGAAAAAGACTTTTTCAGTTATGCTAAGCTGATGCAATGGGACATTTGCATGACATCAGCTTTCAACATCTGATCCAGTTCTCAGTGAAAGCCTTAATAATCCCTCTGCTCTGTTGAGTGGAATCTGGGTAAGGGCTGGGACAAAACCATGACTGCAAAAGTCCCACACTGGAAGGAGTTGGAGGCCTCCTTCTTAGGAGCTGGAGCCCAGTGGGATGACTGCTTATCTACTCCAGCGAATGTGTTTCTGAAAATCAACCTAAAATCTAAATTAAGCCCCAAAATTAAAATCTGCTTGAATGGGCAGATGCAGCAGAATCAGCTCTGGCTGCATGAGCCCTACCTGTTCTTAATATGAAAACTGAAAAAGCCTTCTGTTCATGTGTTTTGTAAATAAAAGCCTATAACTGGGCAACCTGCTAGCCTCAAGGACTAGAGATCTGGGCATCTCAGATATGCTCTCCCTCTCCTTATGAATTTAAAAACACATACGTTGGTGTTTTCTACAGCTACTGCTCTGGTGGTATCATTGTCCTATCAAAATCACCCATCAGTGCCACTGTGGAAAGCACAAACAGAAATTTCTGAGAGCAAAGAACCAGCTCTTCCGAGGCTTATTATTTCTAGTGAGGGAAGAAACTTCCTCACTACCCCTCGGTAATGTAAAATGAAGCCATATAAAGCCACCTGCGGGGATTTCAAGATGATTTATTCATTTTTTATCAAACCCAGAGCATCAGTGCAGTGCTACGAGGCCCAAGCGCCCATGACAGCCGTGCCCAGCGCGCGGTGCCTGTCGGAGAGCGGTTCCTGCTGCTGCTGCGAGCGCTCGGCCGGGCTTCTCGCCGCCCAGAGATTATTCTCACCCCCAGGCAGGAGGCCGCTGCCCTCGGGAGCCCAACAGGCATTTTCTCTTGAAATGCTGCGTGGGCCCTGGGAGTTTCAGTGCACGCAAAAAAAAAACCCATTCATGCATCAATGTGCCACTGTTTGCAGCAAATGTACATTTGCAGGGGTTGCAGACCTCCTCGTTGCCTTGTACTCCGGAGCTCACCCCGAGCCCCCGGCTGTGCCAGGGAATGGGCTTTGGCCCCTGGCAAAACCAGCCAGGAGAAGCGAGTGCTCCTCGCCTTGGCTTCCCCGAATTCCCGCTCTGTGTCTCGCTGATCCTTTGGATCTGCTGAAAATGCCTTGCCAGCAGGATTCGTAACCGGTTGCACAAATGCTTTGCATTAAGAGGTACTAAAGCCAAACTTTTTTATTATTGTTATTTGTTTGTTTTTCCTTCTGTTGTACAGAATCCTAATGCACATCCACGGCCGACCTCCCAGGATTTAGCAGGGTTTTGGGATATGCTGCAGTTGTCCATAGAAAATATTAGTATGAAATTTGATGAACTTCATCAGTTAAAGGCCAATAATTGGAAACAGATGGATCCTCATGACAAGAAGGTAGAACATTGTAGATTTTGTATGCTTCATTTAAAACCCTGCACAAATACTGGACAAGTTAAATAGGCCTCTGTGTTACAGCGCTGACGTTAAAAATGTGAAATGAAGCTCATATCAAATTAATTTCATTGTAATGACAATGTTTACATAACAATCATCTGGGATATTATCTGTAATATGTTTCAGGCATATTTTTAAACCAAATCTGTCTTTGTGAATCGGATACTGGGAATGTGGTTCTTTGTTAAACTTTACATTTAATCCTATTAGATGATCAATCGTTGGAAGGAACTGCCTTATATATTGGTTCTTAAAATTAAATAAATCACATTTACGGTTCATATTATTGCATATAGCAAGAGTTCTAGGTTGTGTTACTGAAAAAAAAACCCTAGGGAAGTACTGGAATCATCGCTGGCTTTGGTAACCGTATTATCAATGGAGCGATATCAAAAATATGCCTTCCAAAATGTTACATGAGACAATCTCACATCTTTTTCTGTTTGTTTGTTAGTTTTTTGTTTGTTTGTTTGTTGGTTGGTTGGTTTTTGTTTGTTTTTTTTTTAAGTGGGTGATTTCATTAGCAGGTCTACTTCGCTGGTAGGGCTCTTTACCCAAGGCAGCAGAAGAATCATCTGGTCTTTATTTTATTTATTTATTTATTTTTAATGTGGTCTTCCCCTGTCACTGTTTTAAACTCCTGCATCTCAAGTGTGAGCCACATTTCACTTTCCATTCCCATCTGGCACCGTTGCTGTACTTTCCTCCTCACTGTCCACATCGAGACAAACAGCAGCTGCGTGAGCCAAACCACTCAAACGCTTCAGAAAAGATCTAGAAGACAGACCCATTCCTAGAGCAACCAAAGGTCTCATGCCCTGCTGTGCTCCCAGAAGCATTTATTTTGATGGCTGCGTTTCCATTAGCCTCCCTGTGACGCGTCTGATACCCAGGAATGTAGGAAACGGGTAGGGATGGCAGGAGGTGGGGAAACGGGATTCGCAGATGCTGTGGTGCAGGCGGGGGTCTGGGCTGCCCCTGCTTCTGGGCAGCTGGGGTTCAGCTGGCGACCGAGGTGGCGTTTCCCCTCGGACAGTACTGGTATCGACCGCCCTTGATCTTGCAGCAGGAAGTCTGCAAAGGCAGCGCGGGTAGCAGCCTCTCTCCTCCCATCAAGGCTAAAGGCTCGTTCCCAAATTGGGAATGCCGTGTTCACACCTTTGGTGCCCACCTAGTGTTTGATAGGGGAGTGAGTGGGAATGTGCTTTCCTAGCACAAGAGGCTGAAGGCAAGTCTTTTCTTCTCTCTATTTTTTTGTTTTTTTCCTTTTTTCGTTTCCAGTATCTGTCAAAAAAAAAGGAAGTTAAAAACTTCAAACCTGCAGGCACAGAAATGCTGATACATGATCTTTCATTAGCTTATAAAGTCAAATGGGCGGGTCAAGTGTTTTTAATACTAGCACCAAGAAATAAGAGTTTTCCTGAAAAAACATGTGCCTTTTATTTGCTTCTGAAAACATTTCAGAGCTTCCAACAACAAAATAAAGAGTATAACAGGCTAAAGGAAGTTAAGTAATACTGAGGAAAGGGTCATATGTGACCTACAGTAGGTAGGTAAAGGCTATTCATTTAAAAAACAAAATACAATGACTTTGTTCCTCATTCAGTGAGCATTTGTCTGTGATTTTAAATGGAACAGAACATCTCCTTTCTTAAAAGCAAAAAGAAAAGAAAAACTTTCTGCAGAACTGATATTTGCAATTGCCTTTGGCTTTTCCCATTGAGTCCCTTTATAAGCAGCATAGATTAATCCTTGGCTGAAGAGAAAAAGCAAAGTATGAATAAGTGTAACTAAGCACCTTTATATTTTGAGCAATGGAAGCTGTTGTGACCAGCATGAGAGCAAACGAGAGGGTAGAATGGGATCTTTGTAGTGTGATAAAATCCCTTCGCCCAGAAACCGTGTTCACAGTTGGAAGGGGATGTAACTTCAAAGACAATCTAATTAACTTGACAAAGTCTTTGTGGCTGCCTGAAGTTCAGACCTGAATACACTTTCCTTTTCGGGAGGGATCCTTCTCTGATTTTCTTTTTTCTTTCTTTTTTTTTTTTTTCATTTTTTCCAATGTGCATACAACGGGATATGTCCTTGTTGAGCATGTAACTGGAGCTGCCAACGTGATGACGGATGCATGTTCTCTGAATGGTTTCTTAAATTTTTCCTACCGGAATTTCAATTTATAGCTGACTGTAGCTTGCCAAGTGTACTAGCCATAAGGCTAGAGTTTATGAGCTTACGCAGTGAGACGCCTAAGCATGCAACCCTTGCGCAGTCACTGAGTCCGGCCACTGCAAAAATACATAAATATATGTATTTTTTTTTCCCTCCGGATGCAGCAACACCAGGCAGCTAGTCCACATCTGCATTTGGGAATGTGCAACCCATGATACCTCAGTGTCGTGAGACCATCTAGTGTTCTGTATGTGTTGTTCTTCCAGGGCCGAGGCGATCAGTGTGTGTGTTTCAGTCCCGTCACCGCAGGTCTCTGCTGCATGAGATCCACGTGGGCGCGAGGCTTGCAGGGCGCCCCGGAGCCCCAGGAGGGCCCTGTTGGCTGGTGCCAGCTTGTGTCCAAGATGCTCTCCTTCCTAGCCCTTTCCTTTAACCTTACGTTGTTTTTTATGAACCCTTGAATGCAAAAGCCAGTTCCCTGAAGACAAAAAAAAAGGGCAGATAGGAGCTAACAAACAGTAGGTAAAAATGTGTGTTCTAACTACTGACGTATCCTAGTTTTTCCCGCCTTTCCCTGAGAAGCTGTATAATGTCATTAACCTTCTGCTTTGATCAGGAGAGAAGGGTCCCTCCTCCAGTGCCAAAGAAGCCATCGAAAGGTCAGGTGCCACTCATACGAGAACGCTCTCTGGAAAGCTCTCAGCGTCAAGAGGCCCGGAAACGGCTGATGGCCGCCAAGCGCGCTGCGTCCGTCCGGCAGAACTCGGCTACCGAGAGCGCCGAAAGCATTGAGATATACATCCCCGAAGCCCAGACCAGGCTATGAAGGGATCCACCCAGGAGGACTCTCACTGGCAAGACAAGTCTCATGTATAATCCGCCCCTCTAGGTTCCTGCTCAAGGTCACCACCGAGTATTTGTACCTCCTGCCTCTCTCGCGCGCCCTCTCCCTCTCCCTCCCTCTTCCCGCTCCCGGTGACCCCATAAATTCCACTTCCGTGGTGTAGTTGTCGACCCTCCAAGAGATGTCCTCTACTAACCCCTTGCTTCCTAAAGGTTTGCCCATATCATCATGATGCTTTGTCACATGTACTGATGCTGCCACTTTGCCTCATGTAAAAGAGTACGATCCTTTTTCTGTTTGAAACAAATAAACAAGGCTCTCCGACTTCCATACACACACACACACACACACACACACAAACCTGTACAGTAGATGCTCCGTTTAACTTATTCATGGTCTTTAGTTGATCTAAAGCTAGTCTGTTACCTAGTGTACAGCAATATCAAACCGTAGGGGATTTTGGAAATTTCAGTCATGCAGGGTGATCCTTTTGGACTCTGCCGTCTTCCTCATAAAAGATGAAAGGAGCTATGACTCGGATTCCCTTCTTTTTATTACTTCTTTTGTTTGTTTGTTTGTTTTTTAAAGCAGATGGCGCACTTTATTCTAGACCTCTGAATCACACCTTCTCACCTGAATTTAGGGAGTCACAAAGGGAGGGTTTGGGGTGGGAGCTAGGGGGAGGTGGGAGGGTAAAAACACAGACCTACGTGGTGAAAAAGAGGAAGTATATCCCGCAGGTGAGATATGGTGAGGGATAGACAAGATCTGGTGGAGAGATACCTGCACACTCACAGCTGCACAAACTGCCTCATTTTTATTTCATCAATCACGACTTAAGCATTTCAATCAGCAGAAGATTGTAAATTCGATCTTCCAGGGAAATAATCTATTTTGAAAGGCAATAAAAGAGCAAAAAGGAAGGAGATAAGAAGCAATGACAGTTGAAGATAATGTAAGAGAAGGATTTTCTTGTCCAAGTAGTAAGAATTTTTAAAATTGTACTGTATTGTCAATTCCTCTTGTATTGTATTGTATGGATTATATTGGTTAAAAAAGAAAAAAGAGAAAAAAAGCTTGGTATCGTTGATGTCTTAATCTTGGCGGGCCTGTCCCACGTCACGGCACCCACCGCCACACACCGACACCTGTAACCAGAATGCTGCCAGCGGGACCCACGAGGCGGTTGCAGGCGAGCCTCGCTTTGCCCTACACACAGCCGGCCAGAGCGCTTGGCACCACACAGCTCCCGCCTAGGGGTAAGTTCCTACTTCAGCTTCCTCCTAACAATCAAAAAAAACCCCATCCGAACAAGAGCTTCCACCAGTTACGGGCTCAATACGAACTTAGCTTTTTGTCCCATTGCGAACTTCCCTGCCCACCCTGGCTTCTGCCCTTGCTTTGCAGCCATCAGAAACGCGCATCTCAAGCAGCTCCTCAATCCCGGGCGGGTAGATCACATCTGACGGGGCTGGAGCGGCTGGTGAGAGGTGTCCCCCCGGGGGCGACCACGGCCTCCACGTGCCAGCACAGGGAGAGCAGCCGCCGGCAGGCTCCGCGGTCCGGCTGTGTGCGGGCACGCGTTCCCGCTGGCGCGAGCACGGATGTGCGCGGAGCTGCTGGGGCCGCGGGAGCGCCCCGGGAGGAGAGACGGGTCCCGGATGGGGACGCGTGCGTGGCGCCAGCGCGGGGCTTCCTGCAGACGCCCTCAGCTGCTCGGCGGGCGCGCGCGGGCCCGCGGTGCCGCGCGGCACGGCGCTGCCCTCGCACTCACAAAGCGGTTGGCGCTGCCAGCGGAAGGCCACGCTCTCACTAGAGCCGCTCGTCAAGAGCACACCAGACAGCTTCCTTTCCTACAACATCATGGCCAGGTGCTAATTCGATTTCTGTTCAAGAAAACGGGAGAGGTAATAGGTTCTGGCACCAAGTCTTTTCATGGGAGCATACTAAAACCACTAGAGAATTTGCTACCTCTCAAAGCCATCGATATCTGAGCTATGTCTTTATAAACAGGGCACAAATATTTACTGCTGTGGTTTACAAGATAAGGGCTAATCATTTAATATATAAAAGACTTTTAACTAGAGTAACCAGAAATCCAGTGTAACCCTTGAGTGCTTTTGTGTTACAGGAGCTTTGAAAGGTTTGACCCGCTAAGCATTTGAATACCGGTGTGTTTGCTAGTCTTCAAAAACTTCCTTTAACTTTTAGCAGCAATGAAAGATCACAGTGTTTGCAGTATGTAATAGTGCCAACTGCCACTTTTGAGCATTTTGTCCTGTTAAGTATTAATTATATGGAAATCATTTGTACTGAACCATACAAAGCGGCATCCAGGTGAGAATCCACGTTCAAAACTCTTCCAGATTGTTTCGTTTTTGAACATTTTATGAAAGATGAGTTAAGATTGTGGTTGACGAGTGGCTACAGCAATTTATATCTAGCAAGCTCAAAAAAATAGAAAAGAGTATTTTGTCTTGTATGTTATGAATTACCGTATTTGTATATCATAAAATATTTTTCGTACATATTTTAAATGAATCTATTCTTAGCTGAATGCTTGTTAGTTCATTTGGCTCTGGAGAGAGTATTATGGAGTCTGCTTAGCTTTTTAGCAAAACCTAAAAGGTAGACCCAGGACCAGTAAATTTAAAATAAAATCCTGTACTTCTGCCCCTAAAATGCCACTAGTTAACCACTTCACTCATTTACCAACACTAATACTGCTATATTTGCTCTAACATTTGTTTTGATATAATCTGTAACAACCTGCCCAGTGTAAATTAAAAAATGCCTATATTCTGTTTTACTTTGCTACAATTGTGTTGCTCTTTTTTGGGGGGGAGGGAAGGGGAAATTTTAGAAAAAGTTGTTTCAGTCTCCTGCTTCAAAAGTAAAAAAAAAAAAAGTATTTATTATATTTTTTGCAGATGTTTCCATAAAATCCTCATAATCTTTTTGTAAAGAAAGATGAAGAAATGGTTTAAAGATTTTTAATATTTGAAAAGGTAAATAGAAATAATTTATTTGTAATATATTTCAGTTTATTTATTGATGTTCCCTTAATGTTTTGATGTGCACTATCACTTTATTTTAAACTGTACTTTTGTGATTTATTGTTTCTTTTTTTAAGTAACTGGAATGTAAATCACTGGCTTACCTGCATTCCCAAAAGTAATTTTAAAACTGTTTTTCTTTTTTATTTTATTTGAAACAAAAGACACACATTTGAAAGCCTTTAGACAGAGGAGAGTGTTTATATGGCTAATGATTTGGGTTTTCATAGGGTTATCTACATCTAGTTCGTGTGTGGACAGGAAAATGTAAATAGATGAATGTTTCCCATAATGTAAAAAAGAGCAAATTAATAAAATAATTAATGCACTGCTTGTAAGAGCTGTGGCTTTTCAATGCAAATTTACTCTCCCGGAACTGTAGAAATGCTTCGTTTTGATGTGGTCCGGGAGGAGAGCGCACCAAGCGGCGTGCTGCTCTTCAGCTCTCGTGGCGCGAGCTGTGAGAGGATGACACAAGTTGAGTGACTTCAGAAGACACAAGGAAAGAGAAACCCCAAGTGTGTTTATTTCTCACCGCACTAGTTCCCTTAATGCTGTGCTCATCGCTGCGGATGGCTGAGACGTGGCGGGTTAAACAGCTCCCTGGCAGGGATAACTGACTTTCCCTTCGCTGCGCTCCTGGATTTTGCCCAGTGTGCTCAATAAAGAAGCCTCCTAATCCTGCAGTAATATTTCCCTGCTGATCTTGTTCATAGCTACACCAGTGAAAGGTAGTGTTTTGCCATATTTCCATCTAGTGATCCTAATAAATATGTTCATTGCCAGTGCTGTACAAGGTACAATGTGCCAGCTCTTAGACCCTCAGCGCGAGAATTTGGCAGAGATTTGTGCTGGTGATCTAGAGAGGGAAGCTCCTGGTTGGAAAGCTCCAGCTGTGAACGTGGGATTGCCCCTTATCTGCTGGAATTTACACTCTCGTGGTTCCCTGATAAACCAAGGGTGGAAACACATAAAAAAAAAGGCTAATTTAAAAATCTTTCTGAGCTGGCGGGGATCTTTTTGCATTGAGAACTGATCAGGTGATGTAAAATAGCAGGTATGTTTCTGACCAATTGCCTGCTGAAGAAAAAACAAGTCCAAACTGCGGCTCAGGTGGCTCAGGGTCCTTCCTTTGATACTCACTTGGGGTCAGTTTTACCCTGTTTATGCTCAGCGTTGCCTTCCAGGCGAAGTTACGAGCCTTTCCCATGAGCGTAGCTTGTTGCCAGTTTGTTTGCCAAAGGTTGTTCTCTCCCGCTCCAGAGAGTCTTTCCAGCACCACCAAGAAGCAAATAATAAATTTTCACCATAGCCTTGGGGTACCCTAACCTCTCAGAGCTGCTGCGAGCTGCTGCTGTCACCGAGCTAATGTTTTTTATAGTAATCCTTGATAAAGGTCTTGGCAACTTGTCTGCCACTGGCCTTTATTGGTGAGTCTTTGGTTTGTGTTTGAGCTGGGGGCTGTGGATATTTCCCTGAAATGTGAGGGGGTCAAACTCGGGTGCTTTATGAGCAACCTGGTGCCCCAATATGCCATGAAGAGGTTGGGTGAAAACTGGCCCCTCTCACAGCATTGAGACCTTCGTGCCCTGGCAAGGAGAGCGGCCCAGGGCCAAGGCCAAGGCCTCTCCGTGCTGTGGGTTATCCCAGTGCTGCAGGTCAGCGACCGGCCTGTGGTGAACCTGCGGCTTCTCCGCACACCAAGGTGAAGCAGCACGGAAAGGAGCAGGGCAGCTGGTAAACGTCCTCTTCATGGCTCCCTCCACCGCTCCAGCAACACCACAGTCATAGAGACCGGAGCCAGGACCGCTCCGCAAGGGCATGCTGATCCTGTCACTTGGAGACTGCAGGTAAGTCATGCCTCCCCCCAGGACTGTGCTCCATCCAGGGAAAATGGGCAAGAAGAAGAGAGAGAGAGAGAGAGAGAAAGAGAGAGAGAGAGAGAGAGAGAGACAGAGAGAGAGAGAGAGAGAGAGAGAGAGAGAG
>JAVCKT010028345.1:1378-22256 GCA_032273925.1 Rhynchotus rufescens
CCCCAAAATTCTATTTTAAAAATATGAAGTCTGATTTAATAATAAACCTGAGAACCTAACGAAAAACCTCTATTTTCTCCAGAGTCTTTGATGCAAAACGACAAGACTGTTTCTTGTCAGTATTTCAAACTGATCTATATTTGCAAACATAGTGAGTGATGCCAAATGCAATTCAGAACGCAAATCAAACAAGTATTTTATTATGCACTCTTTTGCATTGCATATGCAAGATGGAGAAGCAAGTAATGCCAAAAAAAATCATACTTGCACATCACACAAGCTATTTTCATAATGTACTTGAATACTGTATAAAAATGCAAAGAAATAAAACAATTCCAATAAAATAATGAACAGCTTATGAATTAAATATTATATTCACAATGCCACACACTGGGATTTAACAGATCATGATATACAATGCAGATTAAGAGTGGAAAAATCCAACTAAAAGTTACATACACAGTAGATACTACTTTCATTTGTTTATTTTTACAAGCTGGTAGCAATAAGTTTATTTGTGGAATTATTTGTGAAAATAATTATTTATGCAAACACGAATAAAAACTTGAGATTTTGTTTCACCCCCTTCAACAGAAACAGTAGTTTGATGACTTATGACTATACTGATGACAATAAAACTACTTATTCATTAGAAGTAAATCCAGACTGATTCCATTTGTGTCCCAGCAGGGGCACTTAGAATAGCAACTAATGCAACTGTCAGTTCAGCGGCTGCTTTCCAAATGCCCTCCCGCTCCTCACTGGTTTGATTTTGAGCATACAAGATGGAACTTCCTTGGAAAGTTTCTTCAATTGAAAGAGGGAACCAACACACCGGCCAAATCAGCAAATGAAAAATACTTTTATCAGTGATATATGGCAGTAGTCCAATAGATTATGAATTTAAGACCTTGTTCACCTTGCAGGCCAATCTGTGCTGAAACAGCAGTCTGTAGGGCAGGATGATCAGGCATGGAGAAAAGAAGAGGTGTCACAAATGCATGGCAGACAGCTAAGATTGATTTCTAGTCCTTCTGGATTAAGTTAGTCTACAAGAGAGGGCATTTTTTTCCTCCATGAAGAGTTCACATAGAGTTGATTAATAACCATTTCTTCAATAAGTAAAGACCAGTTTATACAAGAGTCCCTCTCTACATTAGCTGCTATGGATGGTGCTGAGACCTTGCAGCTGGATAACAAAACAGCAGAAAAATCCCTCATAGATGCAAAAAAGTAAAAAGATTAATTTATGAGAAAGGCTTACAGAGGATTAACTTCACCAGTGTCTTATCTTAAAAACATTACTCTTGCCTTTCTGCAAGAAGAGTGGACTTTATTTATGACAATGCTGATGATTGTCAGGTGGAGGTGAACTATAAGCATAATAAATCTCCACTTAAGCAGCTTATCCCTACTATTATATATTAATCACGGCATTCATGAGATCATACTCATTGCAAATAAGAAAAGGCAAAAGAAAATATTGAGTAGCTATATGTTTCTGGATTAAATCACAATATAAGATAATGCCTTAGAATACCATCTGTGCTAAAGCAGGAGCACAAACAATGTGGGATACAGGAACACTGGAACACTTGCATTTTTTTCATTTCTCCACACGTTTTGGTGTAAGAACATAAGATCTCTCCCTAAATCTGCCAAATGAAGCACTTAAAAGCACAATTGAAAAGATTCCTCCCAAGGTGTGAGATAACTCCAGACTCTAATCCTATGGGGAGTCCTACAAGTAAGTGACATACCTTTGTCATTCCCTCCAGTCTGATGAACATGGGCCTCTTTGCCCAAATACAATTAAAACTGTCCAGCAGCCCTTAGTGTTTGTGGTAGCTATATGAGTTGTCATTTTACTTAAAGGAAGTTGTCATTTTACCCATAGCTATGATAACAGCTATATCTGAACATCCTAACCCACTGTTGCAACCCCAGTGGAATGCAAATACTTTCATTCAATACTGTTTTGAGAAAGATACCAAAGTATACATGCAAGCATTGAACCAAAGGGAGAGTTTATCTTCCTTGCAATTAATTACTGATCCAAATGATTTTCTCATTTCTCTTGCAAATTAGCTTGCTGGACAAATACTTGTAAACAAAATAAAAGCTTAACAAGAATATGTAGCTTAACTCTTTTTTTTTTCCTTATATATCCCAATTTTGTTAAATTTCCTTCTGTTTTTGCAAATGCTACTACATAGACCAACAGTCTACTAAGAATATTCAATTTAACCCAAAAAACTCTAATCCAAAATCCACTGAATAGGAAAAAAAAAAATCATATGCTAGAGTATGTTCTATTTACCTAGCCCAGACTCTGCTGCTCTTAAAATTGCTCACTTAAGTGGATACTGTTCAGTACAGTTTGTGAATGAGCCACTTATGGACAATTTTTATTTTTATTCACAGCTGGCAACCCAGAAACTTGATGTTGTTTGTATGATTATTTATTTTCTTAAATTAACACCCCCTTCTGGGGTACAACTTTGTATTTTGCAATTTTCAGTTCTTAAAACTGTTAACACTGCAAGAGCACTTTGGTATCTGAAAACTAGAAAGAGATTTCTTCTAACAGTTTTATTCTGCAAAATAATGATGAAAGACAGCTCTCATTTATATGCTTTATACATGCACTGCTGTATAAACTGCCAAACGATTTCTTCTTTTAAAGTGTTTTTCTTCTCGTCAGATGTAGAAGCTCAATAACATGACCAGTTCTAACAGAGTTTATACTTTGAGTCTGACGGTTCAGACACGCTCCAGTTGTGAACAAGCAGGAAAACTAATATTCACTTTTCCTGTTGAAATTAAAAGGTAAGAGGATTTTGGCAAACATTTACTTACTTTTAATACCAAACCTAAATTCTATCAATACAGCAAAGCATTATCAGAAGCTCCTTCACAGTGCTTTAGCTAACCCTCTCAGATCAACATGATTAATTGCTCAGCTACTTTTCTGTACCACTTCCAATCATTTAGAGCACTTATTTTTTATAGCATTACTGCATGCAGTTAACATCTCTTGATTTCTGCTTGATTGTGGTTTAATGAGAAAAACTAGAGACATCAATCTTTGCTTTGAGTTATTCTAGTTCTGATGTTGAAATGATCACATTTACCCTCATAACAATAATCCTTTCATCTGACAATCTCAAAGCATTTTAATAACTTTAATATCACAGGTAAGAACAGCAGCTCCCTTGAGAAGAATTCAGTTGTTTTTAGGCAGTATTTCTGGCAGCATTCTCAGTACAAGGAATATCTCGCGACTTTAGGGCAAGAGTAGCACCAGCAATCTCGCCAAGAGTATCACATTGAGGTAGAAGGTGCTTCTATAATAACAACTTCAATATACGCCTGAAAGAGTTTATGATCTGGCCTAAAGTGTTTACGATACTGTAAAGTATTTGGAACTTTGACATGTTTGAGTTTTTCACAGCAAAAACTGAACATTAAGGGCAATTAAGAGTCATCTTCCTCTTTTATTTACAGAGATCTGAATCTCTAAGCAGGACCAGTTAAAAAAAAAAAAAAAGAGTTTAACTTTCCAAAGTTTTAGGTATTTTCAAAAACATTTGTACCATTTCTGAATTAAAATAAGACTCTTCAATTTTTCTTAGAAACACGACTGGAATAAAATTGTCAGAGCAAATCACCCAGCTCCAAAGAAACACCTTCATGGTTAAGCCTGCTATTTGCCCAGTCTTTTCTCTCCAGAAAAAAAAAAAAAAAAAAAGAGTTCAGGTTCAGATTTCAAAAGTTCAAAATTTACTAGCATGTCCTTAACTTTTGTGAGGGAGTCAATGAAATAGTATCCTGGGAAAGGTATCGACTCATCTAGCTCATCAAAAATCTGGCTCCTAGCATGTAGTCCATGTATGTGGGCCTGTACAATCTTGCAGTTCTTGGCATTATAGGGTTCTTGAGGTATGGAGACCTTGTGCTAGGGGACTGTGTGCTAGGAAAAGGTGGGGAGCTCTGGATACCCTGGGAGCTGAGCAGTTTGGACCTCATCAAGCAGCCACAGATCCAGAAATGGAGCTCATGCACTGCAGTCCCATGCTGTCATGCCTTTCCAGCTCTTCTCTCACGCCATTCTCCCTTCTCCCACCATTACATGCACCCTCTGGCACCGTGACCTCTGCTTTACACCTTGGAAGCTGTGTCCCACAGCTCAAATCACCAGGTCCAACACAGAGCAGGTTGCCCAGGACCATGTCTAGCCATGTTTTGAATATCTCTGGGGCTGAAGACTCTCTGGGCAGCTCTTCCCTACGTAGTCACTTGGGGAATCAAGTTCAAAACCTCTCTCCACTCAAGGCAGACCCAAATCCCTCATGTTTTGTCAGGCCATGTATATATGTGTGCACACATGAATCTGCTCTATCCCACTACATGCATCTTCTCCCCTCCAAAAATTTCACTTGGTTCCTAAGGAAACAGATATCTCCCTGTAAAAATTTCATTCCTTTGAAAAATGCCTGAATTGTTCTGGTCCAAAGAAGCTAAGTATAACACCTGATCTGGTGTGGAACCACAGTCTTCTGATCCTTGTCATCCAGATTTTAACTGCAAGAAACACTTTCTGCACACATAGGCCATTCCAAATTATTGTTGTATATTATTTCCTCCAAAAGCACGTTAAGAAAACAATGCTTAATTCAAATCATGCACAAAGAGAAAAAGCTAATTACTCATCCAGATAAAATATGCAAGGTAAGACTACCTAATACCTTGATTATTCAAGCATTATACATAATAAACAACAAAAAAAAAAAGCAAAAAACAAAAGAGTTTTTGAAGCAAATGTCATTTTTAACATACAACAAGTATGTCAACAAGACAGATGTGTTTTCATATTGATGATCTCCTTACTGCCAAGGTATTGTACAGAAGATAACAGTGTTGATCAGCTTCTGATCATCAATGGCACTTAGGAGAGAAATTTAAACATGCTTCTAGGAATGGGATTTCCTGCCATTGCTGGAGTATGAATGCTCAAAAAAAAAGCATTTCTCTAAAAGTTATGAGGCAGAGCTTTCAAGCCTCAATAGTACTGGCCTGAACTGTATCTCAGTTGTTGAATAAGTAGCAATACATAGATATATACAGAAATACTTAAAAATAACTTGAGAAACAGAAAGGGAGCTCCATTTTTTTAAAGCATCCTTTTTGACTGTTAAAGAACAATATAAAAAAATCTATCCTTACTGAATACTTCATCACTTAGGAAATTTCCTGGGATTATAGGAATAATCTACATGCACACCCACATTAAACAATGCATAGTAAATCTGTTTTAAAAGCCACAGAATGACTCTCCTGTGTCAGGAGGTTAATGGGGCCACTCATCCTGCTTCTCTCCTTGTGGAGGAAGACTGAGGGAAAATGCTCCTCTGGAGGGAGCCCCTCCGGACTGGGAAGATCCAGCCTGCAACTTTTTTTTCCTCTCACAACACAACAAGCAGCATGAGAGTTTATATGATATCCCCTTTGCACAAATATGATTAATAGCAACAAGAAAAAGTTGGACAGCCTCATGTATCGTCAGCTACATTTCCAATTTCCCCCATACATATGGTGCTGAAAATTTAAATCGCTGTCATTTGGCTAACTTCCCAATGGCTCGGCAGTTTAAATTTCAGAGTCACAGTATAGCAATTTTTTTAACCACTGGGAATCCTGTGCAGGAAAAGCAAGTCTCTGGCCACTTTGCCTTCTCTCAGCCATAAATATGATAATGTATTTTTGTTAATCATTTTATCTAGGTAAAGAGCCTCTCCAGCTACAGATGAATTCAGGCAGTGAATAATTACGTGCTGGATTGGTGGCAGTATTACATAGCCTAAGATATATCAAAGAAATAATAAAGCAACCCATTTATAAATTCTTTGACTACATCAAAGACAGAAGAGAAAAGAGGCAGCCATCATTATCAGACTAATGAGGTAACTTTATAACATTACATTTACATTACATCTTTTTCACCCAGTCTAATGCAGAGTTGTTATAAAAGAGGAATTAGTCTCATTTTGAAAATGGTTTGTCTGTTAATTTAAGAGGGAAAAAAAAAAAAAGGACTGCAGTTATAACTAAAGGCTTCCTATAATTAATAAAAAAAAGCAATTATCTCAATATCCCACAAACAACTGTAAATTCTGAAACAAATCAAGTTTTGCTCACAGGAAACAGAATAATCTTACAGGGACTTGTAGAAAACAGTTGGTTAAACATGTTACATGTTTTAATATTATAAGAAAAATAAAATTGAAAGACAGCACTGGCCATTTTTACAAACCTATTTATTACTCAATAAAAGGGCTGTATGCTGCAGCACAGTTTCAACAAGTATCATGAAACAAAAATCCTGACCATTATAAATGCTTAGCAGGTTATTATGTTTTCATTGGTCCCACACTAGAAAATATACATACAAGCAACAGAGAGTCAATGATTGTTCAAGCCCCAAATGTTGTGCTAATAAAAATAATGCAGCAAAGCAACAAGTTCACCGGAGTGCTGCTGGTGCAAAAGACGCCAGATGCACAGCTGTTTATTTTGCAATAAATAAATAAAGACAATACAGACTTCTGAATGGATCGTCTCTTGAGCATTTTATAACTAACAAGCAAACAAGTCAAGGATTCTTGTGCTAAACCCTGAAGAGCACTAGGTCATTTTTCAGGGTATATAAATAAATAAATAAATAATCTAAGCAGATACAGCACAGCAAGCAGCTTACATGAGACAGAAGGCTTTCCAGCCCCACTAGGAACCTACCTTCTCTGCTTTTGCTTTCCTGGCGTTATGCACAAACCTGCGTCCCAGCTTCTTGGCGTACCAAATAGAGGCAAACATTGTAGAGAGGGAAAATCTCAGGCTGAATATGCAGCAAGGGGAAAAAAAAAGAAAAAAACTTCCTCCAGCACAGAGATTCAAATCTAATGCCGGTTAAGATCTCTCTCAACTATGCTGTTGCTTTGTCAGGTCCTCTCATGCTGCCTTTGGGAAAAAAAAAAAAAATACCAACAAACCCAATGTGGCCGGGCTGCAGGTGTATTTACATACTGCCAGCAGGAAGTCCAGGGTGAGGCATCTTTGCATCCAGCTCACATCCAGTCTGCTAAGTGCCTGTCTGCAGTTCTTTAGCACTGTCACCACAAACTACATATGTGTCAGCGTGAAAGGAGGCTGCAGTAAACTACTGTAGCAGACAGCTCACCTCCTCTTCGCGTGTGCTGAAATTTAACTCCTTGGTTTGCCTCTGCTTGCTGGCACGCAGCAGAGAGAGCAGCAGCAGCAGCAGCAGCAGCAGCAGCTCGATCGGGAGATGCACAGCACTGCAGGAAAAGCAAGGGGTACCGAGGTGCCAAAAATAGAAAGGGCTGTTAACTGTTCAGGTGGAGGAACAGGTGTCTTGCTCGAGCCAGGGCAATGAAAATGTGGATGGGGAATGGGTCTCACTTTGCTAAAGCAGTATGGGATACGGTCAGGGACTTATTTTTGCTGCCTAGTTTCAGTTCACAGCCAAAAGCCGTCATAGCTCCTTGGATCGCTTGCTGATGTCATGAGCTTTTCTAGAGGATTTCAAACTCATTCAAGGATTTCTGCTTTGGTTTTATAAAGGTTCTAGAAAACATAAAACAGTTTTTTTTGTCTTTTTTCTTTTCCTTTTTTTTTCCCTTAAAAGCAATTTTCAAGATGTGCTTTACTTAAGCTTGCTTGTTCTTCTTCCTTTAATTGCAAGTTATTTCACCTCAGGAGTTGAGAAGTGCTTACCAATGGCTATTTTTGCAGTGAAACAGCAATCTCCTGCTCTCCTTCAGGCACATAGCTCAGCTTTAACCCTTGCACTCTCCCCAGCTATCCTCAGGGCTGGGCAGCAAGATGACACATACTCTTTTGGGCTCCTGACACAGAACTAACCAGCTGTTCCTCGTAGCCAGAGGAAGCTGTAAACTTACAGGGTTTAGTGCTGGGTTTTATTTGTCCTTTCATGCTGACTCCTGGCCAAAATCCTGCCCCTTGCCCTCCTGCGAGGACTGCAGAAAACCCATCCTGCAGGAGAAGCAGAGCTGCTCTGGGTACAGTTGTGCAGTGCAGAGAGGAGCAAATTCTGCTCTGCTTTCTGTAGTAAAGAGCAAATAAGGAGGAATGCAGGCACAGCAAAGGAAATATAGCCATAGCAAACTAGTATAAAGCTACTGGAGCCAAGGAAGCTATTTTTAATTCCCAAAGATTTTCAGAGAATGGCTGAAATGATTCTCTCTAGGATTCATGAATTCAGAAGGGAACATGTTTCTCTTCCACATAAACTTGCACAGAGCATCCAAGCTACAAAAACTGGATCACACTGCCCAGAATTTGAGCCTGGAGGCATATACTGCTTACTTCTGTTAAGATTAGAAAGTGTTCAAACAATCTTTTCAAGACATTTTAAAATGGGAAGTTGGTTAATTAAGTGGCAAAACTTAGTGACATTTTTTATCCAGGAAATTACAAAGTAGGACTCTGTTTTTTATTTGATACATTATTTTGCATATTATCTGGTCACATATTTTGGTAATGGATCACATTTTGGGGGAAGAGAATAGTTTTCAATTGCTTCTAGTTCAGACATTTAGCCATCTTGGCAGTCATAAGGTTGCAAACCCTTAGGATGGAACAAAAACTTGTCTTTTCTGGAATATGATTGCTGCAGAATAGCTATCTGTCCATACTCCACTTCTGTGGGTTCTAACTTGAGGGAAAGAGACTGGATACATTAGGGTGCTAAACTATAACACTTGGGAGTGAAGGGATACCACTCAGTGACTGTGCCCTATATGGGAGGGAAGAGAAAAGGAGAAGGAAAGATTCTCTGAAAATCTTAAGAGGGAAATAAGGGATCTTGTGCTCTCACTGAAAGGCAGAGTGGACAGGACAAGAACAAGAAGCAGCATAATTGCACAGCATAACCAACACTATAAATGTTAATGCAAAAAGAACAGAGAATAATTCTGAACACCTCTCCCACTCCACTGCCAAGCTTTTATGAGCAGAATAAGTATATTCTGAAATCATGGCACTACCACCACAAAAGGGGACATTCTCTCAAGCAACTATATACAGTCTTATGTACGTTCAACAGCCAGGAAAATCGAAGGGAGCACTCATTAAACAATAAAACCTCCTTTTATGACTTCTATCATCAACATTTGCAGCTTTACTGAACTATTTATTCAGAAAAGTAGGAAGCAATAAAAAGCCACAATTCATCCCACTTAAAGAGGAGGGGAAAAAAAAAGAAAGAGCAAATGCATTGTTAATTTAAGAAGTAATGACAAAGCAATAAGGTGATAATTTTCCCCACCCACTGAAAACGTTAGATTGGGAAGCATAAACTTTGCCAAATACCTGCATTTTATATTAACCAGAAATGCATTTTAACTGTTTGCATGTCTTTCTGGCTCTATCCCAAACCTGCAGGACAGAAATGGCCAGGCTACAAGCCATATTATTACTGCTCCATCATGCAGTCATCTGCCATATATTGTCAATAACAAGTTTAATAGGTCCATACTGATACTCATGGATTTTATTACCACCTATATTTTACTGTAGCCATAATGAAGTCTGTGTTTTACAGAAGTGTTACCAGCTGAGCTGTTTTAGAAGAAGAACTGGGGCTCCCTGCTGTGGTTTGCTCACAGGAGTAGTAAGTACTCCAGCTTGCTCATTGAAGTGCATTACAAGGACAGCAAAATGCATGCAACTGAGCAGCAATATTATCACAGACAGGAGATAGTCAGTTAAGACCAAATTTTACAAGAGGCTTCATGTTGCGAAAGAGTGGTTTTCTATAAACCAAGCAACTAAGCATCACAATATATTAAATTCTGTGCTTACTTCTGTGGAAGGAGAGACAGTCTTACCACAAAGAGGTACATGAGCAAAAGACAACAAGTAGAGTGCTAAATCCTATTATTCTTAACGATAGGACTCCATAACATTGAAGGCAGCAGCAATTGATGCCCAGCACTGAAACAGATGGTTGTTCCAAACACTTTGCCAATGGTTTGCATGCACCGAGTGGCACTGGTACTTTGACTGCCAGCCTCCTCTTTCATTTTTACCGTCGCTGTTTTACCTAAGCAGCACATGCAAAGCAGAGCAGCATAGCTCTAGACAGGGCATTAATCTTGCCTCGTTAAGGGATAACTCCTTGCGCAGCCCGTGCGGGGTGCCAGCCTCCCCCACGTACTCACCTGCGGCGAAGATGGATGTCGCCTGCAAACTGTGTTTCTCTCACACCTCTGTCTGAACATACTAACACAGCGGTCATAAAACATGCAGGTATTTTATTATGGGCAAGGCCACTTAAAAATGCAAACATTACCTTTGCTTATAGGAAAACAAACTAAAGGATTAGACTTCCAGGGCTTGCAGCACTTAAGGGAGAGCAGGCAAAATATTAGATGCAAAAGACTAAAGACTTAAAGCAATTGTTTTGCTCCAAAGTTTATGTGTATTAGCACAGCTGCGGATACAGAACACGGGTGATGGTGTGCAATGAAACTGGTAACTCTTTTTTAGAGGTAGGCTACAGCAAGTATTGATTTGGCTGACTGTGTAAGCAATCATTCCCCATCCTCAGCACATCTAGTCATCTTACGCACTTATTATGTGATGTCAGGGCATGGTATTTAAAGAGCAGATTATAAAGAAAGGCAAGAGCCTTAACTTTGGCCATTCTGCCTGGAAGACACCAGTTTTAGGCTTGCAGACCACAAAAAATTAAAAGTAGATGGGAGTCCCAAGGTCATATAATGACTCCATTATTCATTCTTATAAACAAAGAACAACTCTTCCTACCCCTTTTGTACTAGGCAGTACTGTAAATGAGAATCCACATACACCCTTACAAAGAGAGTCTTCCCCAATGGCATCACCAAAAGCCCTTCTGAATTCTCTCCAGGTGATGGCAGAAACCTCTCTATAGCAGTCACAACACTGATGAAAGATTAGCTCCTACTTGCAGTATTTTCTGCCAATTACAGTGTTTCATAACAGAATCAGTTTTCCATAATCAAAAATTAAAAATTCTGCCACCGAGATCTGAATTTTAAATACAGGGAAAACTGGGTTACTTAAAAGCTAAGTGCTTCTTTGGAGCATGTAAGTCATTGGCAGGAAGAAAGCCCAATAATTCTGAGAACAGTCATGTATCTTGACAATGAAATATTGCAGAGAAGAGAAGAAAAACAGAAACGGAAGGAAGGCAGGATAAAAGCTGAAAAAAAAAGAGCAAAAAAGAAATCATGGATATTAAGGATAGCAGAGGTCCATGCTCTCCACTTCCAATTTCTTTTTTTTTTTTTTCTAGGTTATCTAACTTCCTTAATAACTCTTGTGCCAAAGCTTTTCCCTTTAGAAATTATCCTTTCAGAAACTCAGCTGCGACGCTATGAGTTTGCTCCAGGTCCATCTTTTCTCCTAAAACCCTAAGCAGATTCCTCATGCAGACATTTCTGCTGCCTTTTCTGATGCGCAGCAGAACTGAGGGCAGCACAAGGTTGACAGATGAGGGCACAGCACTTCAGAGAGTGGGCAAAACTAAACTGTGACTCTCCTTTGAGTGTGAGGACCCAAAATACTGTATAGCTGCCCTCTGCTACACAATAGTCATGTCTATTTTTCTGCTCTTCTATTATTTGCTGTGCTAGAAGCACATAGCCTGCTACATGCAGTGCATAGGGTCAAGGGAAGAGAGGACGAGATGCTCTACGTAACTACATGAGATGCAGCTTTCTCTTTTGAAGTGCCTGCGGTGGGAGACAAATGAGTAAGGCTTAAATACGTGCGAAATGGCACACAGGGATCTAGTCCAATGCAATGCAATGGCAGGGGAGACAAAGTTTTCAACTTAGCCAGTCCTTTTCCTCCTTTATTTGCTGTGCTTTGGAATGGAGGCCGACTTAATTATGGTACTTAATTTTGATTTTAGAAATTGATTTTCCGCTCCCAGTTTCTGCTGGTGCAAAGGAAACTCCAGTGAGTCACACAATTAATATTACAACCATTAGGAGCCTTAAAACAAACAACAACAACAAAAATACCCTTGAAAAAATGCCACCTTATTCTTGTCTTTGCCCCTAGTTCAGGCCAAATTATTTCCAACATACATCCTTCTGTTAAAAAATTTAAAGTTACTTCCTGCTATGTTAAGAAATCAAAATCAAAATGGTTCATAAAATCCTCAGATGCGCCATTATGCTGCTCACATTCTCATATCAATCAAAGAGCAGAGTGAATAGTAAAGTTATATATATGCATGGCAAGTACTCCTGAAGGAAATAACGTAAACAACAAAATTTATCCTCAGGGAGGGGAAAAAAAGGAATAAACACTGCTGGCAGTATGTGGTTTATGTATGTCACTAGTGTGCTCTGCAAGGGACTTGCCAAATATAACCCTGAACAAAACTGAGTCCGATGTGGAAATGCTTAAATTGCTGCACTGTGCTTGTGCCTCCCATCTTCTAGTACCTAAGTAGCTTGGTTTTGTCTTTGCTTTCAAATACCTGTGCAATGGTGGAACATTTACCCCTCCTTTTTAGAGGAAGTGGAGGAAAGTGCAAATTAGCAGCCTGGCAATGACCTCCCAGAAATCAGAGGACCTGGGAGCTTCAAATTCCATTTTTCACCTTGGACCCTCCACAAACCATGTGGGAATCTTGTTGGATTACAATAACACTTAGCCTCAAATAATAGACTCTCTTGAGCATCCTAATATACTGGGCTGATCAGGTTCAGCACTGCCCTGGCCAACACTTTGTCTCCTTGGAACAAGAGGGGAGTGTTAGGGAGACATCAATATCCATTTATCCATTCACTGAGACCATATATTCTTACCATATCATCTTTCAGAGCAACAGCAAGCGGGGCAGCCGTTAATGAGCTGTTTATCTCTTTACTAATCACAAACACACACATAGAAACACAAATGGTTGCAGGCACAAGCACAGGAGTATATCATCCTTTCATGAACGTTATTTTATTCGTGGCTGAGTACAAGCTGCTTTCTCCTTCAAAGGCCTCCTTAAATCTCACTTTTGTTTTAGCAGCCCCAAGAGCGAAATTAGAAAGTCAGCTTAAGCAGAATCACTGCAAGCTATAACAACTGTGTCAACAAAGAGCGTGGCCTCCTCTCTCTGGCCCAGCAGCGCTTCATGGCTTGAGGTCAATCTGCCTAGCCCTTGTCCTTACAGTACTGGGCTCTCCAGAAAGGTTTGGAGCACGAGAAGGAAGGTTTCATTGGATTATGAAGCATGAAAACCAATAACAACAACAACTACTAGTTTTGTTTTAAACAGACCTAGAAGACCAAGAAAAGCAAGATCAACAAGGCCTGGGATAAGGAGAATTATGAGCTAACCTCATCACCCTGCATTCTTGCAAGTTAGAGCATCTATATTTTCTTGGGCCCACTTCTAAGCTTTGCAGAGCCCAAGAACTTTTTCTGTTAACTCCTCTGTTCTGTGCTCCTGAGGCTCTGCTAAAGTAGCAGGTCCTCAGACCTAATACCTGTGCTGAGAACAAGCAGATCTGATAGGCGTTGCACATTGCATTTCACTGTAGTACTGCTCTTCAACTCTGGCTTCAGCTTCTGCAGGCCGGGATTATCACTTAGGTATTTGTATATTTACACTGTAAATGCCTAGAGGAGAAGCCTACAGATCAATACAGGTGGGCAATTCAATATCATTTCAGAGATAGAAAATTGTAAGCAGTGCAGCAATGGTGCTTAGGTGCTGAACATGGGCTGAGAAGGGAGAAGGCAGTAAATTCTTGTGAAACCGAAAAAAAAAAAAGAGGGAGAGGAAAATCTTCTACTTAATCACTCCAAATATAAAATAATCTAAAACTACTAAGTATGGTGGGTTAACAACAGTAAAAGTATTCGATAGGCCCTGGTCAGAACTCTTGCTTCTTGTGAACAGAGACAAGGAATAGGTCCCTATCCTTCTGCAACTCTCTTATCTCTGCTCTGTCCCCAAGCAATGCACAGGGGGAACAGCCCAAACTTGCCACCGAGATGCCAGGATTCCTCCCTTGGTTCTCCTGCCACCACTTGGAGCTTGATTATTCTCTGCCTGCCAGCTGCTCACTCTTCAAATGAAAAGAATAGAGCTCTGCTAGTGCTGGGATGTGCTCAAGATGAAAGTATTAATGATTTAAAATAATGAGGTAGAAAGTGTTACAGAAAGGGAGACCATCAACCCCTACATTAGTTTATTCAAAACATAGTGCAGTTCTCCTGGAAGATATGGGCACACTCATCCCAAAACTGATTATGCAAATGGTTCATTGCAATGTGAAACCAGAAAAGGTTCACATTAGAAATAAAGGGTAGTATTATTCCAGCATTCAGAGCAGCACAGAGGAACTGAAAAGGAATATGAGCTACAAGAAAAGAACTTATTTTCATTTTAATTATCAGAAAATCTTCAGAAGAAAAACATATACAAAAATACAAAAATATGAACTATACATTTACTTGCTAATCTAAATAATCATATGCTAACAAAGGACAGGAAAACTCTTCTTCTGTCATTTTTTTTTTAAATCAATACTATTCATTTGTGACTCCAAAACATGCAGTAGCTGGAGACAGCTTTTTTACTCCCATTTCTTAGGCACTTTGAAATCAGAGGAAAATTTGAGGAAGCATATGGCTGGTGGGATATACTTTGACTAGACTAGGATGAGAACTGATGACAATCATACAGAAGAAATGTTACATTTTTTAGGACAACAATAAAAAATAGCATCTTTTCAAACACTTTGAAGTTTTAAAATTTAATCCAAGTGTTTCAAGAAAACAGAAACTTTTTGACTTCTCTAACCAGTAGAAAAATGAATAAGTGTTCCCTGAAATTGTCAAAATATTTGTCATTCTTTTTCATCAAAAATCAGAAAATTTCAGCCGGCTCTAGAGCTGTCAGGACTGGCTGTCTAAATTACATTTACATTTAACTTTCCACTGGGATCCCAGTCAAGAGATATTTTTAAAAATTCTGTTCTGCACATCTCACTGGAAATACTTTCTTTTGATTCATACATCTCATGGCCTCAAAGATTCTCCCACACCCCTTGGCAAATCATTTTTTGCCAATCCAGGCACTTCAGCTGTCTTCTCACATGTCATCCAGACTTCAAGAAGGTGCTAGGACGAACTCACCTGAACTTCTAGAAAAGCTTCATGAGTAGGAGAAGGAAAGTACCACCAAAGCGAGCAATAGGCTGCTTTGCCATTTCCCTGAATACTGGTGAGAAAGATATTTCATGCCTAGACTTTGCAGAAGCAGAATGAAGACAAACAAATTACTCTCGCCACAGCCAAACACATAGGAAGTTTAATACATCTCACTTTCCATGATTCATTTTGCCCTCCTTGGAATGATGCATCAGAACAAGCAGTTCCAAAGATCGCAGTTGTTTGTTATTGCCCTACTCTGCATGGTTGCATAGGGCAACCAAGATGATTAAGGGAATGGAACATCTCTTATACAAGGAGAGACTGAGTTAGGTCTGTTTTCTCCGAAGAAGAGAAGGCTGAGAGGGGATATGATTAATATGTATAAGTACATGAAGGGGGAATGTAGGGAGGAAGGCACCAAGCTCTTCTCAGTGGTGGTCAGTGACAGGACAAGGGACATTTGTATAAGTTGAAACACAGGCAGTTCCATCTGCATGTGAAGAAGAAATTCTTTACTGTGAGGGTGACAGAACACTGGAAGAGGCTGCCCGGGGAGGTTGTGGAGTCTCCTTCTCTGGAGGTCTCCCAAACTCCTGGATGCCACCCTGTGCCCTGTGCTCTGGGTGTCCCTGCTGGAGCAGGGGTGTTGGACTAGGTGATCTCTAGAGGTCCCTTCCAACCTTAACCATTCTGTGTGACTCTGTGATTCTGTGTTTCTGGTGCACCAGATAGGTAGTGAACCGGACTAAAGCTCAAAAGTGACTGACTCTTCCTTCTATTTCAGAGAGTTAAATACTGAGAAATATGGCAAAATCACATTGCCAGAGATAGAGAAGACCTCAGATCTTACTAAGCTTACTTATTTTCTCTGATTTCTTCTTCACTATTCAAGGTGGCCTAGGGTTAGCGAGGTTAAAAATAATAAAAGGTTCCAGGGTTTAAGGAGTGCATTAACCTACAAGCCTTGTTCTTCCAGATACTGCTGGTTCCTGAGGTCACTGGCCCCGTCTTTGTGATTAATGATACCAGTTGATTTATGGTGTTTTTGGTTATGTTATTGTAGCCCATGCTACATAGAATGGGTAGCAAGTCCTACTGCTTCTACCCATACTAATGGTCTACAGAGAGACACCAAGGAGAGATGCAAGATTGCTTTGCAGTTGCATTACTCAAATCTCTGGATAATTTGTTCTGATTTAGAGATGAGATAAGCAGACAGAATAATCTTCTAGTCTCAGGTGGTCTCAGTCTGAAGAGGACTGAAGCAACATACCTTTTGATTAGCTTATCTATAATAAAGAATAAATCACCGTTAAAGCTCAAGACATAACATGACAGCACAAATAAGTATGCATGGCAGAAATGCAATGCAAATGTGTTATCGTAGTATAGTCCAAGAAAAAACTCAGAAGCAAAATGTGGCCATTTCTATCTATGGTATTGCTACCAGGACAAGTATATGAAAGAGGAAACCAATCTTTTATTTTTTATCACTAAATAAGTGATTTGCATATGCAAAAGTGGGTCCAAAATTGCAAGAAGGTTGATATCATTTGAAAGTCCCAGATCACAAAATGAATTACAAGCAAAGTTCTGGCTTTCAGAAGGCAAGATAATTTCTCACAATAGTTTCCTATGCATAGTGTGAGAGAGACTGTTAGAGCTGATATATTACAATCTGATTTACAGTAGCATTTAAATATTTGGTCTGTTTGGATTATGTTTAATGCTAAGCTGTAATCAGAGCAACTATAGAGTCTTAAAATGTTATGGCATATCATTTTTAATAGGTATTTCCTCACGTTAAATCTTAATGGATCTTCTGTTACTGTAAATGTTGTAATTAATTGACCTTAGGAACTGAGATTTCTCAAGTAATAATGAAGCAACATAGTATATTGGATGAAAATAGCATTGATGTTTTTTAGAATATTTCCCACATGCACACACACAGTAAAAGTCCTCTAAAATTCCCGAACATTAAATTCCCTTTCTGAACTGATTTAGAGCAGAGTTTATCACTCAGTCTACTCAGATTGTCATTTCCTCAGGTAGAGCTTCTGCTCTTCTGCTTAGCATCTCTCAGAGCTTTAGGCACTGCACTATTTTATAAAAGACTACACAATCAGGTGGAACAGGAAGCCTATTTCCTTGGCCCAGACAGTCCTGAAAAGTAGTGATAAAATGCCTAAGGGTGCCTAGATTATTTTAGACATTTAAAACATATCTTGTCAACAGCAGTGAAATAATTCTTCAGATTAGAAGGAATGTCAAATTATAGGCTGCTTTTAAATTACAGAAGCAAAAGTCCCATGCCTATGATCCATTTAACCACATTTATTTAAGCAGCAGAGAGACAAAAATATTTCAGGATTTTTCAAAATGCAATATTTTTTTTTAATTAATGAGACTTCTGAGTACATGTGAAGCTACTTTAAAAATGCTGCACAGGTTGACACAAGAAAAATTGACAACCAGAAATGGCCTGAATTCATTAATAAATAAATATTCATTCTAGCTCTTAATTGTGATGAAATTTATTCTAAAAGAGGAGAAGCTATGCAAGAGCTAGCAAGTCATCTATTGCTCGTCACTGAGTATAAACTGCAACATTAAATAATCCAAATTACAATATTTTTTCTTATATATATATATATACACTTACATATTTTTTATAAATTGACATTAAACAATTTTTCCACTGTTGTTTTGTGATATACATTGGTATATATATTTTTTAATACCCCTTTTCATCCATACATGACAAAATAGATCTGGACAGAAGAAGTGGATTCTTTTTCACTTTTTTAATGTGAACTGTAGTATTATATCAATTAGGTTTGAGAAGCAAAAAATCAGTAATGTGTATAACTCTAATTAGACTGCAACTGAGCAGAACTGTTCAGATGGCTTGCTTAACAGCTGGTCTAAATCTCTTAGGGAGGAGCATATTTTTACAAAACATTTTATGAGGCCACACACTGAGAGCACAGGAGTTTATTACAGTGGCAGGCAGGATGATTAATAAAGACCAAATTTGCTTTGGGAATCAGAAATGGAAATGGCTTCTCTGTCCAAGACACTTAGGCAATTTATTGATTTATACTTATTTGCAGGTGTGCAATGTAGTACCCAAAAATGCCCTATTAAATAAATAGGCCTCACACAGACATAGTCTGAATCTTTTATCAACTTCTGAAATGCTCATATTTGACAACATTCAGAAATGAATATAGCCATCCTCAGACAAGAAGATTTGAAGAAAATGAGAATAAGCCAGCTGAGACAACATAGAACAGCAATCTGTCTCCAAGACACGTTCATAGACAGCCTGGCAAGATAACTAGGGCAATGGGAGTGGAAAGAGCGAGGCAAAGACTGAGGTGTTACTTCATGTTCTGTGTTACAGTGCAAAAGAGATGCCGTGACGGCATTGCTGAATAAAGTTTTAATAATACAAGGAGGCAGCCTGGATAATAACTAAAATTCATTCCTAGCAAGCTCAAAAACATAGAGTCTTCCAAAACGCACTACTTTCTTTAGGCCCCTGGTTCTGCGTGATGTATGGAATGGTACCAGTATGTCTTCTTTGAGAAGAGTAACAATGTGGAAATGAGGTAGCCTTATGTATTCCATAAGCAGCTCAGAAAATTGATGAATACTAGAATGCTTTCTGCATCCATGCATTTGCAACAGGTTTCTCTCTGCTCTACCTCCCCATCACTGTGGTCTCATGTATAGCAGGTTAACACAGGTCTATGTGGATAGGTCGGGTTGTAGTAGTGGTCTGCCTTACCCATACATGCACACTGAACTTACTAAGAAAAGTGGGCTTTCTCTTCTCAGATTACTTGCCTGAAACTATCATGGTCCCACCATCCTTTCTCATTTATAACGTCTTGGTACAACCTTGATGTAACATCATACCTTTCAATCTGCTCTCATAAACTTTTAACCCTAAACCTCTACATCCAATCTCCTAGCCGCTCACACGTGAAGGAAGGTTATTTTTTTGCCTGTTTTGCCTATATTTCTATCCAAGGAGGCTTAATCAATAATATATTTTTCAAAAAATACAAACTAGGCAACTTTCTGAAATGCAGTGAAAAAAAAGCTATCAAGTTATTTAAGAAGAAAAAAAAATCAATATCACACTCATAATTCATTAAAAAACACCATTCTTCAATCATATTTTAAGCATCTCATTCTACCTCAGAGCTTTTCAGCTTATGAGTGAACCCTTCATGCCTATGATTCAGGACCCAGGTTGAATCTTGCTTCAAAATTTTTAACTTGTGACATAAATGATTAGTCACACAGGAACAGGTGACAGGGACATTGATGTACTTGAATAGTACATTCTTATTCCTTAATGCAAATACTGCCTTTCCTATTTCTCCTCTTAAAACAAAATGCTGTGAATAAAGTAGAATATGTAAATATATTAAAAGCCAAACAGAAATGGGCCATACTTTTACCTAAAGTAATGCAAAAAAAAAGCCAATAACAAAATCGAGGGAGGAAAGAAATAGCCAGAAATAAGTTAAAACTTAAATATATTCAGAAGTTCTACCTAGATATTAAACTGTCAAAATAATGTTCTGATTATAGAGTATTCTGACCATGCATGCCTGATAAACTGCTGAATGACTAGACTTGGCATACATACCCATGTATGTATGCCATGTATGTATCTTTATGTATATATAAATGTATATGTACATAGATCTCTATACATAGAGCATTATGTAGAAAAAGAAAATATTTTGGGTTTACCAAAACCAAGCAGTTTGACAACACTCTCAAACAACACAAGGTTCAATCTATATGTTTTAGTGGCCATAGGCCCTTTTCTGGCCACTTGTATGTGTTTAGTTAGGTCAATACCTCCTGCTCTTCACAGATCTGTTCAATCATGGTGATAAAATTCACCAGTATTAGTGGAAAAGATGCTCATGATTGGAGCACTTCTACTCATTTTCTGTTTGTTTTTTTACCCATAAAACAAGACTGTTACATTCTGTTGCTTCTTGAAAAATTGAATCTTGTTTTGCTTCAAAGCAGTTGACTTCATCCATCCCTGCTAATCCCAGCTTTTGGGAGCTGATGTGGGCTGCATCTGTCCTAACAAACCATCAGCACCTACCACCTAAGAGGCAACCACTTCACAAGTGTGTTCTCACTGCAGAGCTCTGGGAAGGTGACTCCTCACTTCTTACATATCCTTTTTTTGCAGAACTTGCAACACAAGATGCCTCATTCCTGCCACTGACTACCATGAGTATGACAATGACAGGCTTGTGCTTCGATATCCAACTTTTAGATGTCCAATATCAGACGAGGTAAATCATGTCTTGACACAGTATCTATACTGTGGAACAAAAAATGTTCATTTATGCTTTTTCATGAGTTGACAGACAGGAACATACAGTTAAATCCCATCTGTATAATTCAATATGAAAGCTCAGGCTAACACCCTCACGAACATTCGGTTTAATAAGACTGGTGGAATCCAAAGGCATCTGTCTCAGAAGATTTTTTTGATTCTCATTTCCACTGGCTTTCTAAAAGGATAAAATCAACATATTTCTTTTCATTTTCCATAGACAGTCCTGCTTAGTCA
>JAVCKT010028346.1:0-15743 GCA_032273925.1 Rhynchotus rufescens
AGATCTGATGCTGCCCAACCAAAACATTATGCCAGAGGAATTAGAGATATCCTTTATACATCTAGACTGTAGATCTGAGCCACAAAATGAACTTTGCCTTGGGATGTGGTGGCTTCCTGAAGCATCCAAGACTTGCCTCTCTTGCTACTTTGTTGTCCTTATGTACTCAAGCACCTTGTCGTGCTTGATCTTTCCACAGGGCACGTTCAGCGTACGGTACAAATGAGGCAGAGATACTCATAGGTAATAGAGAATAAGATAAATTAGCAAACTGTTAATACTGAGTGGTTTATAGCATCTCTGCACCTGACCTACTTCAGGGAAATGCTTGCAGCCCATTTCCAGTTCATCCACCAAGTCTTCCAGGTTTTCTAAAATATGGGTGCTCTTTACTGCTTTACCCCTGTCACAGTAGGGCAGCACAGCAGGATCAGTTAGGAAGAGACATGTCCTTTCTTTGTGTTGGGTCATCAGTTTTTGTTTAGGGTGCCAGCACCTTGCTTTGTAAGGTACTTTGAGAGGGAACTGATGGATTCCAGACTCCTCTTTTTTTCTTATGAACACATTGACATCTGGGGAGTAAGATGACTGCACTGCAATGACTTGCCCTTAGGAGGACATAATGAGCAGTGTAGTGCTTTTTGTTTGCTTAAAAAGTAAGGGGTGGGAGAGAAGATTGAGTTGTTGGCTTTTATGCTCTCTTTAACGTGGGCAAATGTTGCATGTTAGTAGGCAACAACCTAATGTAGGTTTTGTCTTTCTTTTAAGTAAGAGGCATCATAGTTAAGAGACATTATCTCAGCCTTAGTGCTGAGATACTAGTTCTGTCTTGCCAGGCTGTGGCTGATGTCCCTCGCTTGTCACAAAGTGCCTGATGAGGCTGCCAAGTGTAAATGAGATCTTCCCTTCCAAACACGGCTCCAGGTCCCCTTGGCTCGAGGCGCGCGAAGACGCTCGGAAAGCCAGGACCTCCCAAAGTCAGGAAATCTCTGTTTGTCAAGAAGGCATCTTTGTTTTTCTTATTTAATTGAAATTGCCACGAGAGGCGGCAAGACAGTGACTTGGGCATGCAGTGGGGCTCTCTGTACATGACAGGATCGCTTTGTGATTTACAGGCTCTAGGCACGAGACTGGAGAAAGGGTAGATGCAGTGGAAAGCAAATACTCCCGAGGCTCTTCCATCTCCATCCCACAGTTCTGCTTAGAGCTTCCTTTTAATTTCTTTCAGTGCAGCAGGTTAATTTAAGCCCTCGACAGCTCAACTGTCCAAGCTTCAGTTCAGCTAAGCAGTGACCGTATGTGCCCGATTCCAGCTGAAGGTGCAAGCTGTGCCTGCCTTAAGAAATCTCTGTGTTTTCTTCCCTGGGCTCTAACCTGGTGTCGCTGCTTCTCCCCCCACTGTCAGATGTTTATCATCTTCTGCAGCCCTCTGCCAAGCTGTGGTTCTGACAGGCTTTTTAATGTCAGTCCCCTGCCTCCGTGCCCGACTCCAGCCTCATGCAGCCGTTGTGCAATTGCGGCATCCCTTTAACTTGGGTTTGAGGCAGAGCAGGCATATAAAGAACTTGATAGGACATTTATGGTAATAGCTGTAAAGGGAAGCTGCCGAGCATTGGATTTCACAGCCAGAAAAATCCCAGCTCAGGGAAATGGGTCTGAAATACAACTACAGATGGTTTTAGTCTATTGCTTCCCCTGCTTAAATAAAAGGATTGCTTTTTTCCCCCTCTATTTAAAACACATGTGTGGAAGATGAAAGTGTCCAGCTATTTTTTTTTTTATTTTATTATTATTCAGTCCACCAGCTACCGACATCTTTGGCTTGTTTCATTTCGGCACTAATAGCATAGTCAAAGTTCTGAAACGCACTCTCTGGCTTCGTCTCGTCTTGGGTCGCGGCAGAGATCCCTGCTGCCAACGGAGCTGTTGCTGTTGTTTTCGTCATCGGTGCTTTCTTTTCCTGTTGAGCCCGGCGCTATTAATTGTGTTGCTGCTTCTGCTCTTTAATTGATCCCATTCACCGTTCAGGCTTTTGTAATGCCTGACTTCTTGTCACTTGGGAGAATCAAAAACCCAAATTAATCAATCTCCAGCCTCCAGAGAATAAGGCCGCGTTAGGGAGCTGGGCTTGACAGACCGTCTAATTTCACTTTGAAAGCCTGTTGGAAAAATTTAACAAGAAGATGCAAGAAAAATGTAAACCAGATCAAGCTGGACTTTGGTCTGTGGAGAGCAGCGTTCTCACCTGTTGAGTTTATTTCAAGTTCTTGTAAATAGATGATTTGACAAAAATACTGGATAAATCAAAAGGCACGAAGGTAGAAAAGGTCAGAATATCCTTGTTTCCACTTTAAATGGTTAGAGAGGAGAGAAAAGGTGTGTGTATGGGAGAGAATAGGAGCTGTGGGCCAAAGATGAAGCTCCCTTCTCAGCTTTCGTATCTCAGCTCTCCTGTGTTCTATTTCTGCGCATTTTATGTTGCAAGTTTCCCTTATGCTTTTACCATCCCAGCCTTTCTGCCATGGCCTCAGGTACCTGCTCATCATCCTGATTTTTTTTAGTTCACCTCCTTGATTGCCTGGTCTGCTGCTGCTCTACTGCATGTGGCAACTAAGGAAAGGTGACCTGATAGTCATCTCCAAGGGCTCTACACGAATGCTTTGGGGTTCGGGATGCATGGCTGTTGTGCAGAAGAAGCACAGGTGAGATTCAAACCTCAGTTTCCTACTCTAACCAAGCCCAGGAGGGCCCTTGTACCATCTTTATGGGGTGCAGTTGGCATTGTCTTCGAGATCTGGTTGTGGAGTGTGTACAGCTTCCAAAAATGAAACTATGAGAAATAAGAAGCAGAAGGTTTGTGGGAGGTTAAGTTTTACAAATATCATATAATACTGAGAGAAGATATCAAACTGAAGTGTTTCAATGGCAAATGAGATGTGGTACAACAGCACAACCCTCGAGACCCTTCTGAGAAGAGCACTTTGATTTCTTTTTTTCATGTAATGCTCCATCTCATAGTGCTGGATTGTAGTATTAGACCACATACTTCTTCCCTTCCGTCTCTTATTCGTCCTATTAGTGTGTCATAACAGAAAGGAATTTTTCCAGTGGCCCAAGCTGCAAAACCTGCCTGGAAAGGAGGCCGGCTTGGGGCTTGCCGTGTTGGGGTGGGTAGTGATTCGTAGCGAACAAGTGCCACGCTTAAGCAGACACAACCTGTGCCTTCTACCAGGCAGAGCGAGGCCTGCAGAGCTCCTGCTGCCTCTCAGTGCCAGCAGCGGCGCTGGCCCCTGTGCTGAGCTCCGGGAGGACGAGCGTCCAAGGGCACGTGCGTTGACGTGGTCAGTAGGGCCCTCCTCCAGGCCAGGGGAGAGGACGTCGCTCGCCCGCGCCGCTCACAAAGGCGGCACCGCGGTCGCAGGCCGGCGGCCGCCTCGCAGGCGAGGAGCGAGTTGTGTCCTTAATGCTATGTAATGTAGACATCCACCCGGCAAATGATGACCATCATCAAGGCGAGCTGCCCGCGCCGTCCATCAAAAACCGCCAAGCTAATGATGGGCTGGGCAGATAATCGCGGGAGAGTTAATTGTAAGGTTCGATATGGCATCTTGTCAGCAGAGATAAGTTGTCACGTTTTCCACTTGAGCTGAAACTAAATGATTGTAAAATAAGTTATGAGTGTCCTTGGGCCTGTCTGCCAGAATGATGGCTAAGAATACATTCCTGGCCCATCAGTCTCAAGCAGCCCGCTTGATATTTATGCGAACTGAATGTTATTTTATTCCCCCTCTAGTCATGCTTGTCAGCTCCCCGAGTGAAAAGTGAAACTGCTGCTTTGACTCATACTTCAAGTATTGAAGCTCGGAGAGGCTGCAGATTGTTATTATTATTACCAGCATTATATATTTTTTTGGGGTGTGCGTTGAACATTGATGCCCGATTGGGAAGAACTAATGGCCGACATTGAGCGGACGGGATGGCGGCAAAACAGCCCATCGCGGGCCACTGAAACGCGTCTTATGGCTTCTAGTGCCTCCGTCAAAGCTGGTTTAGATGTGGAGTAATGAGGCGCTTGCTTCTTTAATTTGGCATGCCTTTCTCTTGCCCTTTATTTATTTATTTTCCCTTCCCCCCACCCCCCACTTAAATTTAATAGAGGCAGCAATGGTCGCCTGTTCTCCCAAGTGGTAATTGATACAAAATAAAATGCATTATTTGTATTCAGTCAGGAGGAGGAAATTGCATTCAGCGGGCTGAAGCCTGAACTCATTTACAGTTTGCCGAAGCCGGGCTTTCAGGAGCCCTCTTTTCAATTTGAAGAATACCTTGTCAGGCAAGAGAAGTAGCCGGAGATGGGAAAGCGCAGCGTGTGAGCCTAGCACGTTTTGATTGCTCATATTTTAAACGGGGAGAACGTTAAATAACTTCCAGCTTCAAAGGGTGGTGGCGGGAAGGGGAAGATAGGGCATTAATACACTAACGATACGAGCTCGGCACCCGTTCAGCGTTGCTCTTCTGCTCGCAGGGCAGGGAGTAGCTCCGGCTTCCCGCCTCGGAGCGGCTTGACCCGAGGATGGCAGGTTATGGACGGAAAGGGCTGTGGATCAGGAGGATTTGCCATAGCAGGTTAATTCTTCATCGCTCTCTAGCATGAGGAGGTGAACCTCGCAAACAGATTTTGTTTGCACCGTCGTAAGCCCAGAATATTGCACTAAGTTGCCGGAAGCCTGCAGATTTTCAGTAGTGTTTTTGACCAGACAGGGCTTTTGAGAAAGCTCTTATTTTGCTAATTATGGGGAGAGGTTACAACTATAAGCACTGCGGTTAGTAAGAAGACTTGACTTTCGGAGGGATCTGATCTTAATTTATAAAAAGCTTATGAGATGCTTCTAAAGGCCGTGTTCTGCACGCTTGTGTCAGTGTGGATTCCTCAGTGTTTTACTGCTGCTGTTCAGTGCGTTGTGGCTGGTGTCTGTTTCTGTCTGGTGGTGAATGTGGCACACGCACGGCGGTCTTGGACATGGGAGCACTTGGACAAACGCCTCTTGCTCCCAAGTATTCAGAAATACCCTTTGGAAAGGCATGGGAGTGGTAGAGAGGCAAGTTCTTACCCCCTACCTTAAGTAAAACAGGATAATTCTTTCTAAAGTGGAAGCTGAGAATTGGAGGTCCATCTATGTGCCATGATCCTCATGTTCCCTGGGGGAAACAACAAAGCAAAATCGTGCTGTATGTGAGTAAGCTTTCCTGAGCGGAGTCCCTGCTAGTATTTGTCCATCATATTTACAAATTGTAAAATTGGGAAACAGGGAGAGACATTCATTGCTAGGGCGCCCATAGCAAAGCTTAGCCCTCCAGCAAGCACCTTTCTTGTGGCCCCTGAAGCAGGTGGCACCCATTTAAAAGGAGGATTGAGAACTGGTGGAGCAGAAGATTGCAATGTCCCTTCCCTCAGAGGGCTGCTGAAGAGCAGTGTGGCTTCTAGACAGGACTTGCATTCCCCTTCATCTGGAGGGACAAAAATCCTTTGCATGATAACTGCATTGACTACTTCTGGTACAAGTACTTAAATATCTTGCATAGATCTGTGGTCAATGTGTCCTCGTGCTTCCCTTCGTGGTTCAGTCCTTTGTTGCTGGGTTTGAAACGATGGACGTGGAAAGGAACCAGAATCCCTAGGATCAAGTCCAGCTTAGTCTTTATTGCCAGGTATTCAGCTGCTAAGTTGTCCCTCAGCAACAACTTGCAGCATGTTTAGCTGTCAGTTAGGAAGTAAATGTCAGGACAGTAAGTGTTGTGGGTTGTTTTATGTGTGGGCTGGTTCTTGTTGTTGAGTTTTACTAGGCCTTTGTAAGGGGTTTAACTGCTAAAAATATTCCAAAGCTACTTTTTAAATGGGTTCTAATGTGGTATTTTTCCAGACAGAGGCGCTGAATGGATGAATTCATCTTTAGTGCAGTCGTGGTTTGGGGTCTGAAGATCTGGAACAGTCTGACTTTACTCAGACTACTTTGTATTATTTGAAGTTTAGAATGTTAGGTAAATTAATAAAAAGTGCACTTAGGACTAATTATAGCCAGAAGATGGACTGAGGTTGTTTTAAAATCGTATTACTGACCTTGGGGGAAAAGTTGGTGGTTTAAGGTTACTTGAGGAGACTCAAACCGAGGATGAAATTTCAGAAGGACATATTTCTTTCCTTAATTTTTGCTGAATATTGCTATTATTTTTTATCTTTGACTGTGGCGGGGGAGGAAAGAGACAAGTGAGACAAAAAGTTCTTGCAAAAGTTCAGAATTTTATTGTGATCCTTAAGTTATTGTGGATTTTTTTTGAGATATTATTGAGCAATTAGAGGGTGCTCAGGATCACAGTTCTGATGTGTGTCAGCTAATGTACTTTCTAAAAATTTCTTTCCAGTTTTGTCTGTGCAGTTCAAGAAAGAAGCAAGTTTTGGTTGATAGTTTATTAAAAGACATTATTGTTTTGCTTTCACTCTGTTTCTTTTTGTGACTGAGAGTGTCTTGCTCTGCCTTTGCCCTGCTCCTGGACAGGGGGTCTCCCAGTGCAAATTCTTACCATATATCCCTTTGACTTATTGGGAGCTGACAGACATTTATGTTGCTCTGCATGAGTGAAAAAGCCTTGCTCATTGGAGAGCAAGTTAGACATGGGCCATATTGAGGTCCAAAATAAAAATATATGTATATTTAATGTATTTTTTACAACATAAAGGGAAGACATTTGCACTTTACTAGCCACTATGCAGAGCAAGGAATGCAACATGGGTCTCTACTTGCTAAGAGCAAGAGGGGCATCATAGTCCCTGAATCTGAATGTGTGTGAGAGCACTCTATAAAAATGTGACTGTCATAAGCTCTTTAAAAGTGTTGCATGTTATGCTACCATAGCTTATGTAGAGGGAAACTACATAATACACTGAGGGTGGCCTACTTTTCACCGGATGCATGTCCTAAGTGTCCCATCATCATGCACAGTATTAGTTACATCAGGCTCATATGAACTATACATGGAGAGGATAAAAATGTTTTGCCACCTTGATTGCCACTACCACCTTTCCCATGTGTGCCTGTGTCTCTAGGAGTAGCAAAAGGAAACAGAGCTCTCGGGGGATGTTGTAGAGGCTGCATTATTTTATGTACTAAGATGTCCTAGTGTTACCTGAGTAAACCTGAGGATCAGTCAGGTGTGTGTAAGAGTGATCACAGGTAAGAGAGTGACTTTCTGTTGTTTTTGTCAGTTCTGGTGCCTGCGTCTAAAACTGATGCAGAGGGACCTGTTGGTTTGATAGGACTCGAGTGAGATCTTGAGCCAAGTTTCTTTCCTAGTGCCTTTTTGAGAAAGTAACGGGTGTTTTTAGGATGTTTTCCTGCAGCTGTTGCAAGTCAATGAGCTCAAAAGGTTAGTTGCTAATTGACAATAAAATGTATTTTCTTGTCAGTTTTGACTGGCTTCTAGCAATCATGAGTTTAAATTATGCAGTCATTTTATTTTTTTCCTGCCTTTCTTCACCCTCTTCTTTCTGTCCGTACTGCAGATACTGGCTTAGGAGATTCCGTGTGTTCGAGCCCAAGTATATCCAGTACAACCAGCCCCAAACTCGACCCACCTCCTTCACCTCATGCCAATAGAAAGAAACACCGCCGGAAGAAAAGCACGAGCAATTTCAAGGCTGATGGCATCTCGGGCACAGCGGAAGGTAAGCTTGTTTTATGGAGAAAGTCTGAATTTTGCAGCTATTTTGTCCTGCTTCCAAGAAAGCATTTCAGAGCACAACTCAGCTGTGTCATTGGCTTTGCACAGAAAAGGTAAACAAAATTGTACTTAAGTGTAGAGGGAATTAAAGGTTCTTTTTTTAGACCTTTTAATGATGGAGCTGAGTGACCCATGGCATCACATGACTGTGATTTGAAACAAGATTTTTCCCCTTAGAAGTATCTCCAAGCTAATGCAGAGCATCATTAGTAGTAAAGGTAAGGCACAGGCATGCTTGAAAGGTTAAAAAGAAAAAAGTCCAGGTGCATTCAGCCCCTACATCATGCTAGAACTTGTAATTTTTTTCAGTATTGTTAAATCTTGTGTTATCTCTTCTGCTTAGACCCATTCTGTACTCTAGAATCATCAATGCGCTGGTGCCTGTTAGAGCTTGAATATTCAGCTTCTCATGGAAAGGTGGTGTTATGTGAGGATAAAAAGAAAAGGGGAGAGTTTAAATGTTTGGGTTCCTTTTTAAGAGTCAGAAAGCAAAAGCTGAAAAGAACTTTTTTTTCCTTTAGTTTAGCTTACTATTTCCAACACGAGCACTGCTATAGCTGTTCAATGCCTTTCTGAAGGGGTAACAATGTATACGGAGCCAGATATGATATAAAACATGCTTGTATCTTTAGAAAAGAAGAAAAGAAACATGCTATGATTCAACCAAAAGAGCTCCAGAAAAAAAAAAATGAACAAGGGTAGTTGGAAAGCTCAGAAACTGGGGAGTCAACACATAAGGAAAGATGAAAAAAGGAGACAATGGAATAACATTGTTGGAATAGGGGAGTGTAAGTAAGAAAAAGCTGTGGTCATAAGCATTGGCGAGTAAAAACAGCTAATTCGGTATCAAAGAGCATTGGAACGAGTTCTGAAAAAAGGAGGACAATTGCAGGCAGCAGAAGAGACATTAAAAATAGACGTGATAATAGTATACAACTGAGAAGGGGCATGTTAACTACTACTTAGTCATCCTTATTTTCCATTTATTTAATTTCTCAATTGCACTTCTGTTACATACGGAGTTTATTTCCTCAGCTATCTATACAAATCTTTTTTACTAAGGGAAAAATAGCTTTTTTCATAATGGCTCCTGTTGCGTTCTCTTTCCAGTCATTTAGCTGTCTTTACTGTTAGTTCCCCCTAGTTTATGGCCTGCAGCCAAATTGTATTTTAACCTTTCGTTTTTAATTTGTCTCTTTTTGTTGTTTTTTTCCCCAATCTTCTTTACTCCTCTTATTTCCCTACCCCAACGGCAAGTTACAGAGGGGATTTTTCACAGTGCTCTCACCATTGGCCCAGGAATATTTTGTTGAAGTCGACGTGAATCGAGACCAGCTGGATATTAAGAGCCTTTGAAAAATCTATTTCTGAGTAGTTAATACGTGTATGTTTTCTTTCGCCTGGTGGGATTATTTTCACAAGGCGCTGGCGTGGGAGCCTGTGTGGTCCTGGTCTGCAAGCACAGACTTCTGAACCACAGCAAGCAGCCGGCGATGGGCAGTTGTGCTGTGTCCTGCTTCTGAAATCCCTGTTCTCCCGGGAGCAGGGGGGACTTGGCTCCGTCCTGCTTCCCTGATCTGCCTGTTAACATGCCAACCTGAAAGGCCTTTGCAGTAACACTACACAACTGTCCCCTTTCCTGGAAATTAAATAAAAGCGGCTTTTGGAAGGTCAAGAAATGAATGGCAAGAAGCACCAAGTGCTGCAGTAAAAGTCTTTGCAGGGAACTTTGAAAGCAGAGAACACAGATGTCTGCATTCAGTCTTCCTATCCCTACGTTAGCTTTCTCTGGCTCGCCTGCCTCCTCTTCTGTGTCTCGAGATGGGCGTCCTCTTCTGGTTTGGAGCTTGCAGTTGCATGAGGAAAACGCTGAGAAGAAAGTTGTGCGAGTTGCTGGTGATGGTAGCTGCCCATGAAGTACTTCTTGTGAAGGCTGGCAGAGGGATGAGGCAACGCTGTTCTCAAATTCCAGCAGATGCTTGCAAACTTTCGTTGTGTCCCTCTGCCTTTATTTTCTGGTGTTCAGGTTGGGGCAGTGCAAAGCTGTGTTTGATGGGCTTTGTGGTCCAAGAGACTGGTGCTCTGGCCCTCTCTGGGCTTGCATGGTGCTCGCTCGTGGGAATAACTTGAGTCCTAGAAAAAGCACTATCGTCACCAGTCAGTCAGCTACCAGGGCCCAGTGTGTCTGAGGTGTTTTGGGTCATTCCATGTTTTTCCTCAAAGTTGTACTGTCATTTTCAAGTCCATCTTGTGTTTTGAGCAGTTCTCAGTTGAGTTTTCAAATCTCAGAGAAAGGCTTAGTATCCCTCTTCTCCAGTGCTTATTCTAGAAATATATTATCCTCCAATGGTTATTCTAGAAATGTATTTAAAGCCTCAGCTGGAGGTGTTGGCCTGGATCAGTGTCATTCTGCAGACTCCAAATGCAGGATGTCCAGTGAAAGGTTAGATGGTGTGAGGGATGCTTGCTTAGCACTTGCAGCCTTGAGCAAGTATTTGAGATGCTGCAGTGCCTTGGGGAGAACGGGATACAGGAAGCTGAGCATAGGGGACGGGAATCTTCCTTCTGGGAATTGTGAGCTTGCTCTGAATAGGAGAATCCTCCACTAGTGTGAGCATTTTCAGACAGTTGTCACAGATTACTTAAATGGTTTGGGTAATTCTGCATTTGAAGTCGCCTCATCTTGGCTCGAAGCATGTTTCAAGTGTCAGTTTGCAATTAAAAATGCTGGATTCCTCTGTTCTTGGGTGTAATAAAGTTTAGCTGTTTCCTGAGATTTAAATGTGGTCTTCAGCAAACTCTTTAGCATTCCTAGTGCACTTTCCAGCCTTTTCTCTCCCCTTCCGTGCCGGCTTTGATCGCTGACCTCTGCCCAAGTGTTCAGATATCACCGAGATGGACAGTAGTGAGCCCAGAGTGATGGTAGTCACTAATTCCAAGCACTGGTGCTCATGTCTTTTATGGCTTTCCATAAAGGTCACATCGATCCTCATTTCTCCCCGCTATCTGCACATTCACAGCCCTCACTTTCTTGGCTTGCTTCTCTTTCATCTTTCTCAGTTTAATCTTTCTACTTGTTTTCCAAGACAGTGGTTGCAGTGGCAAAACTACTATGGCAGCAGTGCAGCAGTTGGATGAAAATTAAAATGCAATTTCTGTTTTGGGAAGCCAGGCTCTGTTGAAATTTCTCCAAGTGCAATGAAACCCAGAGAGAAGTTTTTCGGTTCTTATCTACACAGTGCTCATCACTGAAAGGAAGAAAAAAAAAAAGAGAGAAAGGAAAAAAGAAGAAAACCTCAGTGTTTTGAGGCTACCAGCAGGAATTTGTGCATTAGGCAAGGTGCCAGCAACCAGCAGTGTTTTTCCCACCATGCTGTCTAAACTCGCTCAGAGCAGGATTACACAGTGCAGCGTTTCAAAGAGGAAAAGCTGCTCGGAGCCTGGGCTGTTTCAGTGCCCTTGTGCTACCGTGCTTGGAGGAGCTGCTGGTGACAATGGATAGGTTTCTCAGCTTGAAAACAAGTGGGGAAATTAAAGCCTTCCTGTAAATACTCTTCAGAGAAAGGTCTTTCCCACTGGTTATGTTTCTTGTTCTTCTTAGACCGGAATTGTTACCTAAAACTTGAAGAGCTGTAGAAAGCCCAAGGTCTGGCCATCTTCTTGCAGCACCGAACCGCTGTCGTGCGCCCTTTCCAAGAGCGTCCTTGCTGGAGAGCTCTGAGCACCGGGGTGTTTTGGGGGTCTGGGCAGATGGGGTGATCTGTTCCTTCACTGTTGGTGCAGTGCAAGTCACCTTGCAGCAAAGCAAGCCCAGTGCTCCATTGCTGGGCATGCAGATGTACCCGGAGAAAGACGAGCTCAGCAGAAGACTAATAAACACAATTAGCAGCTCAGGAAAACTTTGCAAACTGTGTTTTCTGTGCAAAGCCCTGTTCCACGTTCTCCTTCATTGCTGGTTTCTAAAGGGCTTTTGAAGGACGAGGATCGTTTTATGTTTCTTTAGACCTGTGTTCTTAACACAAAGATATTTTGTTCTCTGCCTCTTGTGGAAGTGATTGCCTTTCCCTCTGCTTGCTTGATCTGTGCAGTCTGGCCCCAACTCTAGGCAACCGCTTTCCAGAGTGTAGACCAGGTGAACCTCAATTTACTGATTAAATTGCATTTTTTTCCCCTCACAATGAACAAAAGCGTGTGTTTTAAAAGCTGATGTTCTTCATAACTATGTTCAAAAAAAAAAAAAAAAGAAATCATTTTTTTTGTCCTGGATCTCGGGAAGTGTCAAGGATGAGACACAGCTAAGTTTAAAATGCCTGACTTTGGGAACTACACGTATTTGGGACATCTTGTGACTGAAAAACAGGTTTTAGGCCTGACTTCGCTTCTGTCCTTTTAGCAATAAGCAGAAATTTCACTGCTTTGGGCCTGTTTCTCACTTGCTTGGGGATTTGGGTCCAGAACAATGAGGTGACAGAGAAAAAAATCCAAGGAAAGTGCCAGTGTATTCAGACCCCTTGCAGCCCCTCCAAAACCCTCCTGGCAAAGCACAGAGATGGGAAGCAGGGAAATGCAGTCTTTAGTGCTGGTCTCTGTAATCCATGTAACAGCTAAAAATATGACATTTTTGTAAATCAAATATGGAGGCAAGCTGAATATGCAGTATGTGATGCATGAAAAAAAATTGCCTAGGTCTTGCCCACAGCTTCTCACCCTTGGCTTTCCTTGGTTGGGTCCCTCAAGCTTTCCCATGGTCTCAAGCTGACATTACGTGTTGTAGTGATATCAGTGTGCTTGGCTCGGTACAGTGCTTAGACTTGATCTGACAATTTTAGCATGTTTTCCTTCGGTGCGAGGTTCTAGTAGATGTGCTTTGGCCTGTTAGAGATTTTGGCTTAAAAAAATTAAAAAAAAAAAAAATCAAACTGTGCATACTAAGAACTTTGGGAATTTTGGAAGTTTAGTGGAAAACCCCTCTGAAATGTCTCTCATGGAAACAGATGAAGAGAGTCAGGTGAAAACAATAAAGCCATGATGATTGTGAGAGCAGATCCTTCATTTGACAGGACATTGCTAATGCTAATACTTATTTTTGTTTATAGGATGCTGAATTAAGCCTTGCCATGAAGGAGTATATTCTCGGTGCCTCTTTTTTTTTTTTTTTTTTTTGAGGCTTTTTATGACAGGGAAGAAACCTCACATTGTCAGAGGACAGCATGTTCAGACACCTTTTCAGCACAAAAAGTCACAGCGTCTCACTCCCTTTTCTCTAGAAGGAAGATGTGAAATATATCTTGACCTGCGGTTGCGCAAGGGCAAAACCACTCACCTATTATAGAATCTGTAACCTTTGCGATCAAATCTGCTAGATGCCGAGGTCCTATACGTTGCTAAAAGTAATGCAGAGAGCCAAGTTGGGGACAAAACTTTTCTTCTGGTGAAAGCTCTTGTGGGTTTTTTGCAGGTTTGTTATCCTGCTGAGGCTGTACAGGTAAATAAGCACTGTCTGCACATGGGGACCCTACAGTTACTCCTCGTAATCCCTTCATGCTATTTACTTCACCTAGTTCTTTTAAATTAAATATCAGTAATTATTGTCATCTGCTGTGTAGTGGGAATAGATATGGATGCATTCTTGGGAAAGTGTTCTTCATTTTGGTGAGACAGCTTTTTAATATTTTTTATTGGTATTTGTATAGAAATATTGAGAGAATATTCTATTTATCTAGAAATATTGAGATGGGTGAATCAGATACAAATGAATTGTAGCACCACACTGGGAATACTGCATGGCCTTAGGGAAGATTTTTCATCCATTCGCCATAAATTCTCCTGTGGTGTATGAGTAGTCTTACAACAACTTATTTAGCCTTTCTAAATTGCTTTTTTTGGGGTTTTTTTGTTTGTTATTCTGTTTGTGTTTTTTTATATATATAGAATGGAAACAGCTATTGAGTCCATTTAACTCCATGACAAATGCACGGCCCATCCAAAGCCATGCCTGTGCTTGGCTGGGTCACTGCGACCTCAGTTGGAGTGATCTCATTAGAGTTTGTTTTGTAAGCACAGAGCTAGGAAATAACAATTAGCTTTGTAATTTGTTTAAGGGTACCACCTAATTCTGCTCATGAGCAATTTATTGTTCTTAGTGTCATTTGTGTATTTCCACAATGCCAGCCAGCAGCATTTTACAAAGTTTCATGCTGCACACAAAAAAGACCAAATGTTGCTTTGCTAAAGCTTGTTGCAGCTTAAGTTTAGGAAGCTGCCTTAAGGGGCATGGTGTTAGGAGTGTAATTTAATGGGTGTTTGCTTCTTTGTTGTGGATTATTTTGGAACAGTCCTAGGTCTTTTCTGATCCAGCAGTTCTGTGCTGAAAATTCTTATGCTTATGCTCAAAATAAAAATAAAAAAACAAAAACAAAAACAAAAACACGTTTTTTAGTATTTAAAAAAGAAAAGAAAAAGAAAAAAACCCTCTTATTTGCATTTTGCTTCTTTGTCTGCACAGAAATTGAAGCAGTATCACCAAGATTTGACTATATTTATAGTCTATAATGCCAAAGGCCTGTTTTTATTTAAGTGCACTGCAGGGTCTCAGAAGTTGCCACCTATTCAGTGTCAAAATTCAGTTCATTCATTGTAATTCCGCTGATCATCAGCAAATTCATTTGCTGCCATGTAGGAGATGCAACACTGGCAATTGCCGTACACCTGAGAAACAGGAGGGCAGAAATTAATAAAATCTAGACCAAATCTTCAGAGACTTCCTTTCAACCCAGGCATATAAAGGTCACTTGTTGGGAAACCTTCAGCCTTAGTTGTCACAGCCTATCTGACATGAAAGGTTTGCTGCTGAAAGACATTTTATGTTGATGCTGAGGAGTGAAAGACAAGGGAGGTGAAGCTCATCTATTGTTTTAACCTGCTTCATTGCAGGCTAAACAAGTTGAAAGGTTCCTTCTTCTCTTTAAAACTACCACTAACTCAGGGTCAGAAGAACCTGCACGTTCCGCCTTCTTGGTTGGAAGGAAAAGTGTCACAGTGGTGGTCAACAGAAAAGAGGATTTGGGTAAGGATGAGTCCCAGGATGAATTGGTGGTCTTTATACACCCTGGTGCAACTGGATGTCTCGGGAAAAAAAATATATATTTTTTTTCCCACATCTGAGATGTTCCTACTCTTAAGGGACTTGTTCCCAGGGGATTTGCTAAGAGCTTTGCTCTGTTTTAACTGCAGAACCATATGCTATTTATCCTCAGCTCAGTTGCTGTGCTGTGATTTGGCCTGTTCTCTTTGGGATAGGAAAAAGTTCCAAGTAACCTTATGATTTGATGGAAACAAGTTGCACCAATTTATACTCGTCTCAGGTAATCTGAATACATAGAACTGTTGTGTCAGCCTGAGACAGGAACCCTGATAAGAAAGAGTTCCTAATGTTTGCAAGATATTGTTTACAAGATGCTAAGATGTATTTTTCAGATATAAATATTGCCTAGAAAAGTGGCTTCCATTGCATTACTTAAGCTGCAGTATTTATGTTAAAAGACTCCTGCTATTTTTTCATAGAGTAAGACAGTATAATTTCATTATGAATCTAAATACGTAAATTATAATACCTTAAAAAAAGGATTATTATGCATTATAAAGGTATAGTAAATAAAAAGAATACAGTAGTATCACAAGGGTGGAAATTTTACAAGTGAAGGGAAGGCTCATGGATGCTGGCAGTATCGTTTCTCCCCAGACGCCTTCAGCAAGTTCATCCTGTTAAATACAACCTGGTTCTTTTCGCAGTGTAACTGAGGCCTCATTAAAGTCAAGGTGCTGCAGTTTAGATGAATGGATGGTTTTGGTGTGAAAGGGAGCTGTGCTAGGACCAAGACCTAATTGGTGTATGATGCCTTGTCTTCAATTTTGTCAGCCTTGTTTGGAATTGCGAAACGGAGTTGTGTTGGGGAAAAGCTGCTTTT